>JAPMOB010226374.1:0-11932 GCA_029875015.1 Lepomis gibbosus
AAAAAAAAAAGCATGCAGGTCTGTTAAATGCGACAATATGAATAGTACAAATGCTAAGTTTTATGGTATTGCAGCTTGACTGGCCGCATTATTTACTGTTTAAACATGTCCTCCTGTTGTACACATGACAAAACAAGACGCATTATCAGGCATTAACATATTTATTTAACTGTCAACTCAAACACTTGGAATCGCCATGACAAATTACACTACCCCACCTTGTGGTGTTTGCGTCCAAGCACAGATTTACAACTTGTAAATCAACATTCAGGAACATGCTGTTACCACGACCTAGTTCACGTCGCAGCGCCGCTCACATCCCATCTCTGCCCAGATCAGTCAGTTAGCTCTGGCTAAATGGCAATGGCAACGACTTGCGCTGCTGCCCAAGCCAATGCATGCTGGGTACACAGATGGAGTGGACAGAAGGAGAGACAGAGAGAGAGAGAGAGAGAGAAAAGAAGAGAAAAGGGGGGAAATAGGAGAGTATGGGAACTGATGCTCACAGCAGATGTTTGCCACAGTTCCCTTGTTGCAGTTACACTCTTCTTGGCACTTTATCAAAGCCACAAAAGAAGGAACAGTTGTACCATATATATTTTGAAAGCCGGTATCTAAACTAAACAGTGCTGTTAGGCTGAATAGATGAAATGTGTTTTAGGTTGATAATTTGTATAATCAATTAAAGCTGACTACACTGATGGATTTAATTCAAACAAAATTCTTCTGTGTTGAAACAACGATTCGATTAACCAGTTAGTTGACTGACAAATGAACCAAAAATACACTAATTATCAAACATTTTTTAATGGTTTCCCAGTGTGTTCTTTAGCAGGGGTGAGCCACCTCTGTCAATAATCATAAAATGTCTATACACTTTCAATTCATCATCAAGTTCCATTAATCATTGAGAAGGATTAAGTTGTATGTTCCCTTCATGCTACTCACAAGACAAATGCTATATACACTATATAGTAGATGGGTGAATATAATGAGGGCATCCAATGATAATTATTTCCTAGATGAATCAATTCATTGATTTACCTATAATGGTTTTATGTATATATAAATTATTTCACAGAGCCCAAGGTGATATATTCAAAATACATGTATATCAGTGTAATATGAATGTAAGTGTGTTTTTGACTGTTGGTTGGTCAAAACAAAGGGCATCCGGTTGTCACCTTGGGCTCTGGGGAATTGGGATGAGCGAGTGTTATCATTTTCTGACATGTTACAGACATTAGTAATTGATAAATATGAGTTTGCAGCACAAGTTTTGACCTTGCATGTCTAATTTGAAAACCACAAAAATATAAAAGGAAAGCAAAGGGCAGTGAGTCACATCTGATATCCGCAATGGTAAAACATCCACCGTTGCGGGGAAATCTACATTCCAGCACCGTGACTACTTTTGATGGGAGTAAACAGCCACACTTGATCAGCCATTTCGAATTTAATTTAGGACAGAGGCATGGCTCAGTTAGCCACTCATCACAATGACTAAAGATGTAATCAATGCACTCCGCTGTGAAACAAGTATTGGATTGACACAGTTATCCTCAGAAGATAAATGGAGATTAGGGAAGCTTCTCTCGCCGTCTCGTCAAGTGCAACACACAACGGCAACGCAATCACAATCACTCCACAACGTCCTTGTTTTTGTCGATACACATGATGCGAACTTTGATTTCTATTTCACGCCTCAGTCCAAACACTCTGTTTATATATAATAGTGGGTGGCTTTGACATTATGGTGCAGAACACCCCAATGCGTTTGGTTTTGAAATACCCTTTTTATATGGTTGAGCAGATTTAACAGTACCGTGAAAACAACGTGATTCACCACCCTCTGATCTTTTAACTTCTCGATGTGAATCACCCTCTTCTGCACATTTTTAAGAGCAGCTGTGGTGACTAATTGCACCAGGAAAAAAAATCCCCGTTTATCTTTGGTAGAATGACTTCATTGGTGATAAGCAGAGGAGACACGGACACTGCTGAAGGTCTGTAGGGTAGATCAGAAAATATTTTTACATGATGTTTAACAAACAACCTCCGTAGGCAATATACAGTCATTCTTCTTGTGAAAAAGAAAATAGAGGGAAAAGGTCTTTCCAAGCGAGCAGGGTTGGTGGTTTGGAGAGTTTTGAGATGCCACATGTGGCTCTCATTCTGAGGGTGGAAACAGACAGCATCACTGCTTCATTTAATAATCTATCATATTGTGTTTCTCAATCTTAACGGGATAACCGACATGAACAAAGAGGAACGGTGAGTTTTACTATCATATAACTCAATCTTACTGAGGGAATCCTATGGTTTCGCTAAGAGAGAGCTAACATGAAACTGTCTATGTGCTTTTACATAAGACCTAGGCCTAATTCAAAATCTGACATTTGAAATATACAATACTTTGAAGATTTGCTGCTTTTCTTTGTTTTATATCATTCTAATTTAAATCTCTGTGTTTTTGACTATTGCTTGGACAAAATAAGGATCATCAGGATGTCACCTTGGACTTTGGGTAACTGGGATTAGCAAGTTTCACTATATTCATTAAGCAAAATAAAAAGTCAAAGCACACACTAAAAACTTTTTTTCCCAAAAATGGTTTCTGTCATTTAGCTCTTAGTAATATTAAGTTACTTCACAATTAAAGTCTACAGTGTATCATTCAAAATCACAATGACATTTTAAATAAAGCAAATGATTAAAAAATACAACCCTGCAATGTAACCTAGCTCATGCAATTCCCTCCCTTTTGGATTTTGAGGTGATTATTTTGAATATTACATAGGCCTAATTGTTTATTTAATATTTATGTTTTAGCCCGTCTTCAGCAAACACCATTTTCCCATGAGCTCAAGACCGTCGTAGGTTAAACGTCACTACTTTGACAGACAGAGGCCTGTCAGGTGACGGGCTTTGAGAATGGGCAGTGTAAACATTTTTTAGACAGCAGAGACAGCAGTCGGAAAGTTGACATTAGAAGAGAGCGTGGGTACTGCAGATATCGCGAACACATGGGTTATGGTCTGCTTGAACTGAGCTAGTTTATACGTGTCGTCAGGCGATGTCAGGCGAGACTCGAGGCAATCAAAGGCCAATCTCTCCTGGAAGGCATTCATGGTATCCTACTCCTAATACACACAAAAACTGACAAAAGTAGCCTCCAATTCTCACATCTGAAGAGGTGTGAGGGGACTTTTGAAGCATACTTTCTCCTTTACAGTGAAATACTGTATAGTATAAGAGAAAATACAGAAAGTAAACCCCAGGAAGAAGTTTCACTTTTTCTGCAATGCGGCTAGTGAAACAGTGGCTATACCCAAATTACAAAAAGAAGATTACAAAAGAGTAATCTTGCACTATGCAGTACAGTATGCATTACTGGTGAATGGGTGAAGGGTGAGTATGAGTTTGGGCATGCAAACACATGCTAAATAAACATTTAGACATTCAGTGGCTCCTGTTAGTGGTTAAGTAAAAATATTTGTGAGGAAAAAAACGAAAGGAAAATCTCTTGCTTTGTCTTTCTATTAGAACACACACACATAAATGCACATAGCCACACAAATCAATCCCACTATGCAATATAATCAATCCCAGGGCTCTGAGGAGTGCTTCACAAACCTCCTACTTCATCTCTCAAGCAATCTGGAACTATCAAACTCGAGTCTCATTCAGCCACCAACCCAACGCCAACTCCCCTAGAACACACACACACACACAGAATAATACACAGTCTTTCTCCCTCCTCAACAGCGTTCAAAGCCAAAGTTTGGAGCCTCGGCTGGTCCCAAGGCTCCCTTTTGACAGACACAAACACACAATATGCAAACGATCCCACTGGCTTTTCACTGAATGTGCAGCAGCAGGCTGAAAGGCTTAAATACTGGTGGAAATTTAATTTCCATAGAACAGTGGAGGGAATCTTTTATGGTTACAACATAAACCCCTGCCACTAACCCACACACTCAAAGTTACATGTGTACACACAAAGACAAAAGCATCCTACAACCTAAATGATCAATTTCCAGTGACCTACAAATGTGTGGCCATCACTTCAAATCAAGCAGAGATAGAAATAGAGGAGTAAAGGAGTCTGTCTCACCCTCACAGATCCTGTCCAGCCGCTGACGTTTGACTTTATGTTTGTCGACCAGAGCCATCCCGTCACAGCCTGTAATGTTCTCTCCCCTCTTGATTTCTCTTGATAGCCACCTCTCCTCCTTAAGGTCTCAAATGCTCCAGTCCTCCAGAAGTTAGCTGGCTGATGTTTTATACCTGAAATTCAAGAAAGCGGGAACAAAGATTATTTTTGAAAGCCAGTCTCATGGTGACGTATGTATTCACTGTAAACTTTTGCAGATTATTTATTTACTTATTTATTTACTTATTTTACTTTTTCTTCTGACTGTGTACTGTACAATATTTGACATAAATCTTGGCATTTGATGTATTGTTCCAGATATTTTGAACCTAATTTACACCTGCACTCCCCTTGGGATTCCAATACTCTAGACACATAGAGACTTACAACAACAAACAACAAACAGGATATGGCACATTATACTCAGTTTGCCCACAGCAGTTCACACATACATCAAAAAGTATATGTTGTGCAAAATTAAAGACAAGGTAATGTGTTAACAATGCAAAAACCAATACAATTCAGTGTCAGTGGTAACAGAGATGGTTAACTTTATTAAAAGATGAGAAAGCCTGATAATTTTCAGTCACTGCTGCACGACTTAACACATGCTAATCATGATTTCCTGTCTTCCTTGAAAGGGTATCACAAGAATTACAAGAATTGTCATCTGACAGCAATCATGCACAGCCGTCTCAAACCCTGGGCAGAATCACTGAATTACCTTGCAGAAACTCAACCCTCCACTAGAGGGAGCCTCATCTCAGTGAGCACCATTTATTTAATTTAATGAAGAAATTTAACTTCTGCAAACAGAGTCCCCACACTAAGTGGAACACTGCAAAAAGCAGACAAACACAGAGTGAGTGAGTAAATGAGGCATTTTACCAATCATTTATGTTCAGTCACTGGCGCTCCTCTAAAAAGAGCAATCATCTAATTGGTTCCTGCTGAAGCCTAAGGGACAGGGCACACTTTTTTTGTGGAGGGGATGGGGCAGAGATAGACAGAGGAGAAGGCACACGAATGCACACACACACAAAAAAGACACAAAAACAGAAATGTAGGCTTGAATGCGCACACACAAACACACTCTAAGGGCAGCGAGTCACACAGAGGAATGTGGGTCAGTTAGTCAGCAGACAGGAGGAGGTTGTATCAGCAGAATAAAGACATTAAAGAGGGCTGGTGGGAGGGAGAGGAAAGTACTAGAAAAACATCGTCTGACAGGATGAGTACAGTGTGACACCATCTTCCTCCCACATTTTAACCATATCTCTTTCAGCACTTTCACAGTCATAACCCTACCTCTGTTTCTTTCCATATTCGCATCTGGGC
Organism: Lepomis gibbosus; assembly: GCA_029875015.1. Taxonomy (NCBI): domain Eukaryota; kingdom Metazoa; phylum Chordata; class Actinopteri; order Centrarchiformes; family Centrarchidae; genus Lepomis; species Lepomis gibbosus. Next base: position 5,495 of record JAPMOB010226374.1, read on the forward strand.
CCGATCCCAGAGTGCTGCACTTTGAAAATGCATTTGAATGTTTATATGATGATCCATTGATATTTGCCCTGTAACTGCAATTATAACTGTTGTGTTTTTGTGGGGTGGAGGGCAGGCTGAGCAATCTGGCTGAATGATGAATTGATGCATTTTTGGGGGGCAGCTGTTGGGGCATTTTACCCCGAGATGGGCAGGAGGGGGAGGATTGTGCACTGCAGCTCAGTGAATTAAAAAGAAACACTACTACAGGTGGTAAATTTATCTTGCATTCAACACACCATGAGCTACTGTCTTTTCTTGACAAAAACACGCTGCGTGCCTTTCTTTAACCACACACATTTCTGTTTGCTTCACCAGTCAGCTGTGCTTCAGCTTCCCTCCTCCACAAGGTACGCCTTCCTGCCAAAGAGCTGAAGACCCACATGTGGGAGTCAGAGGAGAAGTAATTGAGCAAGAGGGAAAGCAGAAAACAGTCAGTCAGAGGCGGGGGAGTCACACCGCCTTGGCTATGAATAGACTGGGGGAGACGCGCATGGGCATTTCCTACTCTGTGCTGCATGAGTGGCAACACCATAGGTCACCAGTGCATCTGGCCCTTTATTCATTATAAACTCTCCTGATATAGATTTCACTTCCTTGGCAGATGCCTCAGAGGACAAACAGTAATATAGGCTGCTCTAGTGCACGGGGTTCCTGCAAAACAATGTCTCAAAATCGAAATTTACAATAACATTTGGTGGTTATACAATATCGGAATGGGAATAAAAAGATACAATTCCAATGCAATACTGTGAAGTCCACCACAACTAGCTTTCTAAAGTCAGTTTTGTAGAAACTGCTACGATCAGTTCTCTGGTCATAAAAGTGGATTTAATGTTGTTCACAACATATAATTTAGCTCATTTAGTACTGACTGATTCCAATACATATTACACTTAATAAATACAACCTCGACTAAGAATAAATTCTGGTATTTGTCAGTTATACGTGATGTAATGGAGATCATGTATCCCTCAAACCTCTACATTCACTCAGAATCACAACTATGCTTGTCTACACCTGGAATCATTTCAAACATCACATTTCCTCATTTCTGTTCTCACTGGTGGTCTCAAATGAAGGGATGGCAAAACCCGCCGGCTTAGAAAGAATGGCCCGCTCAGCAGTTTGAGAGCTACATTTGACCAAAACCCCCCAATCTGCGGCATACATGACTTCATTTCCATAAATTAATTCCAGAGATGTGACTCATGTAAGAAGGAGATCCACTCCATTCCAGAGAGAAAAGTCGACTCCACTAAGCGGGTTGAAAAGTCAACAACAACTTTCAGAAGAGCTCTCAGCCAGAGGAGTGCCAGAAGTGCATAGGAAGTACAGTTATCCTGCAGCCCTTAGCACCATCACTGCCGTATTGTTACTTGACTAAGTGCTGTTATGTAACTTAACAATAAGGGGATTGACATAAGAGAAAATATACATGCTCAGTGCTGGAGGACAGGAAGAGAAATCGAGGAGAAAGTCACACACACACACACACACACACACACACTCAAACAACAGAAATACACAACTCCAGGGATTGTCTGGCTCAGTGTAGAAAGGGCAGCCATTCTGCTCAACACACATAGCATAATGTTTGTGGATGGGTAGTCGTATTTGCAGGTTTCCTGACAAGTGTGTGAATGTTATCAGTCAGATCGTGATAAAAGTAACTGCGGTCTGATCTGTCAAGTGATGCAAACCTCACAATGTGTGTTCTTTTTTTTGATGTACCAAGATTGTGACTTTGTAGGCTTAGAAAAACATGTATTATATGTTTTAGGAGTTATAGTTTCATTTATGACAAAGACATCTAGTATTCAGTACACACCATTTCTTCAATATAGCCAATCTGCAAATGTTATTTTGTAATTACATCTTGCCTTTCTACTTGGATGCATGTCATGCACTGTTGGACTCTCCGCAGTGATTGCAACCTGCGGCTTGCCATAATGCCTGAATGAGATTATTTTCAAGGTATATGTACAATGTATCTAGATTAATGTACTACACTTTCATTGGTTTGTCCTGAAGTATCCCATAAAATGAAAGCAACACCCAGTCAAAACATTTTCCCCACCACACAACATGCACTACTAGCCACTTAAAGGAAATCATTCATGTCTGGGCAGTGTGACTGTTCTTCCTGTTACATTGCATGATTTTTGGGTATTAAAGCCCTTTAAACACTCTAGAATTTCACACTGTGTTCATGCAGTTGCATGTTTGGGCTGTGCAAGTGTTGAGCTGCCCTGTAAAGCTTTGTCTTAGGTGTTAATTTCAACAAATAGCTTAAATGCCACTCACATGATGGATCTCGAAGGTAATTTCTACACCATAACAGGGGGTAGATACATTACTGGCACAGAGTTGAGTCACAGCCAAAGTTAAGCGCTTTGTAATTCTTGTGAAATGTGGCAGATGTACCCCGCAGATGTACCACAGTTTCTCTACTGTGTCTCAAAATGACACAAACGCAAGTAACATTTTCATCAAAAAGCCATACAAAAAAGTGCAGCGCCAGGCGTTACATTGCATTGTTGCAGCTGTTGCATCACTCCAAGAGCATATGAATTCATACAGTGCTTCTGACACCCTGTACGTCAAGAGATTTCACAAGCAGAACGAGCCAGTTTTACACTTCTCTCTTTCGACTCTTTCAACTCTTTATGTTACATCTCTTTCACTTTCGTACTCCTTTTGTGATGAAAAGTACATAACAAGGCAGGCAGCCCAGGAGATCTTGTTTAGGTCGGTAATAGCACAGAAGACAGAGAGAGAGGGAAGAGAAAGCGAGAGAGAGAGAGAGAGAGATCTTTTTCTGACTGAGGACATCTCTCAGAGGAGCCGTCTCGCCAGATTAAGAAACCTGTGGGTTTGGCTAAGGGTGAAAAGGCACAGAATAAAGTAAAGCTAGCTTTGACTTTGTCATAACACGTGCTTGACTGAAATATCCGTGGAGGCGTTTACTACAAGGGGGATTTTTCATCTTTTAAAAAAAAAAAAAAAAGAAGCACGTTTTGCCCTTGACCTCCATGAACCAGTTTAACTATGTGAACTTGATGACCACCAGTCCATTCACACACAAAAGAGACTGAGCTATACAAGTATGGGTTTGTAGTCAAGGAATTAAGCTGAAGGGGATCCTGGTGCCCTTTAGATTAACTGGAAATAACTTTTTTACTTGTGAAGTTTATGAAAAAAAATCCAATTTCTTCCCTCTGGCAAAAATCTCACAGTTTTCTTTCTTTTCCATCTTTTACTGTTTGAATATCTTTGTTTTAAGGGCAGCTTTGTCCCTACATGAGACTGCACTTAACACATCATCCCTTTGGGGGAATCATTCGACATTTTGGTATGCGCTCATTCAACTTTTTGCTGAGGGTTTAGATGAGAAGATTGATTCCACCAGCCAGGTAGCTTAGCTTAGCATAAACGCTGGAAATGGGGAGGAAGCACCTAGGCCTGGCTCTGTCTAAAAGTAACACCTGCCTACTAGCACCTTCTATAGCTCAATAATCAACACATTATTTGATTAATCCATACAGAAATCCCCCCAAAAATGAAACCTAGCTGCCTACCTGGCACATAACCTCTCGTAAAACCACAACTTGATGTTTTTATACTGTCTACTCTACACTACCCTTAAACAAATTAAACAAATGATATATAATGTGTTAAGAAGTGAGTTTTATAGGCGCTGAAGGGCAGATGTGTTTACCACAGCCCTGCTAATTGGCTTCTGTTTCCAATTTTTATGCTACGCTACCTGGCTTCTGGCTTCAGCTTTGTATTTACCAAACATACGTCACAGTGGTCTCAAGATTCTGATCTAACTCTTGGCTAAAAGAGAATAAGCGTATTTCTCATAATGTTAACTTGTTCCTTTAACAACTGGAATGAATGTGGTTCAATGGATGCTAGCTGCAGTAAAATCTCATTAATGTAACATGTCATAGGACAGGGATTCCTTACAGTCAACAATTTGAGGAAAAATTGTGTAGCAGCTACCTAAAGTGACTGCTTAAGAGTCTATGATTTATGTCCCTGAAAGTGCAAGATAGCAGAAAAAGACGAGGCAGAGAGGGGAAGGTGGTTAAGGTTTCTCTTCTCTCATTAATCGAATAGTTGGGGCTCCAAGGGGCACATAAAGCTGTCACTCAGACCGCTGATTTACACCTTCCTCCTCCCTGCCAGCCTCTTTCTTCCTCCAACTCTCCCTGTCTAAATACACCAGTTACTGACAATTACAGCTCTCCTCTTTCTACCTCTCAATCATCCTCACTAACCCCCCACCCACCCCCTCATGTCTGTCAGTCCATCTGTGCCTCTCCATGTATCCTTTTACCTCCTTTTGCATGTCCTGTCAGCCTCTGGCAAATAGCATCCTTTTCATTCCCCCTTTCTCCTTTACATCGGCTTTTTTTCTGAACCATTTTCCCATCCTCCCCCTCCCTCCTCCTTTCACTTTCTCGCCATCTTTCTCTCTCAACTCTAAACGAAATGAGACTGCAGCAGCACTAACTGCTGACTTGGGCTAATGCACAATTTCGTAATAATCTCTATTCGTTTAAGTCACCCAGGAAACGCATAATGGTGACATTATTGTGCACGGCAGCCTGTTAGCCTAACCCATTGAGGTTTTCAGCGTGGCCTGCATTCCTCCTCTCTCCAGCTCCTTACATCTAATGAACTAAACAAAGTCTGGCATAAAATCCACAGGGATAACTGGCATTTTTTTTTTCACAACACAGACCACTGAAGACTGAAGACCAATATAGAGTCCATGTTCGAACATAAAAATCATTGCAAACATGTATCTAAATATTAGGCTTAGCGCTGGGTAACTTAATACCTTGACTTCGCTACCGTTCCCTGAACATTTTTTTCCAATACCAATTTTATAAAATCCATTTTTAATACAATAAAAAGAAATTTACATTACACAATGACTAACTTCAAAGGATGAAGCTGTTCAAAGAGCTGGGAGCAGCTGGAGACACTGTTTTTACTCGCACTTAACTCAACCTGGATAACTGGACTAAAACAAAGAAACTGACTCAATATCTGTACAGTTTTGGACAATTTAAAAATATAAATAACTGTCAAAAGGAAAATAATAACAAACAGTATGGTAGCAATATGCATCTAGTCTGCCTAATCCAAAGAAGAAGAAGGGAATGACTGTGTGACCGTTTGTGGTGCTGGGAAATTGTGGCAGAGTGAGACCTCTTTCTTTCTCTGTGTTAAAAGAACAGCAAGCCTGACAACCATCCACCACATCAACTTCAGGGCCCCGTTTCAGAAAGCAGGTTCAACAAACTCTTGAGTATAAACCTGAACCATGGTAACTGTCAAATAAAGGCAGAGCCTCCATTTTAAAATCGGGTGGAGCTACAAATATGAATGCGTGCCAACACGGACCACGATTGGCTCTAAAACGCAGGAGTGGAGGAAGGATCGATACGTTAACAATAAAATATGAGCGTTGCTCATTTATCATTTAACAGACTGGGATTTCCTTAATGAATGATAAAGTGCTGGAATTCTCCTACAGCCCATTACATTCATTTTAAAAGGAAGGCTATATTTAATAGGCCTTAGCTGTAACACGACAGGACTAAATGCGAGAGGCAATAACTGAAGATGAAAATATTAATCGAACAGATTAGACATAGTTTGGGTTGATTGAAAGCCACAGTCCGACTGTATCCAAATGTGTCTCGGTTCAAACTGACTGTAAAGTTTTATACAATTTGGCTCATTTCATATTTTATAAAATGCTGACAAAACACATTCAGACAACCAACAGATAATAATGAAAAACTTTTAAACTACATTTAGCCTATTTGTTTCATCTGCACCACAGTCATCCTCACTCAGAAATATTCACATCATATCCAGCATGATAATTACGATAGGAATATTCCAATCTGTGCTACTACAATATGAAAGGTTACTGTTCATTGATCAGTTTTATACAGATTAGTTTAAACGGAATACAGCAGTACTGTAGCGCAGGGAAGCCTAAATGTTTTTGTGCAACTGTTGCCAACCTGACAGCTGCCTTACTGTCCACAAAGTCACTGTGTTGTAAAGGACTAGTAGTCTATAGATTTTATTCTGTGCTAACGATAAATCTACAATGTCCAAAGATAACTCTCTGTCCATACATCAATGACAGATTGATCATAAAAGCGGTCATGTTCAACATCATTTTGTGGTAAAAACACTAGCAGCCTATCTAACCGGGATATCAATGTTTCTGAAGACGTAATTGGGTTCATATACAGGTGAAACTAGAAAAATTAGCATATTGTCATTTATTTCAGTAATTCAACTTAAAAGGTGAAACTAATATATTATATAGACTCATTACATGCAAAGTGAGATATTTCA
>JAPMOB010226377.1:0-15864 GCA_029875015.1 Lepomis gibbosus
TCGTCGAGGGGACTTTACTGTCGAGGGCACTCAAAACCAAGTGGAAGTTTTAAGGGGGGAGAAATGGGACAGGGCCTAACACTGAACACAGACTGTTTCTGCTGATACCTGCTCAGAAAAAAATCAACAAGAAAACTGGACTCTGATGGTAACTTGTTTTAACAAGCTAGATAAAAGCTAATTCCCTGCAAATAGCTTCACATTTGATTTAATTACATTAATGTTTGAGTTGAGATTTACAAGAATTATTTTATTGCTGCTGTGTAAAGGGAATCCTGCTGGGAAGAAGCACCTTATGTGTTTAAAGTGTTTGCAAACCACACGTTATTTCACTTGTGTGTATTCAGCAGTACATTTAAATCAAAAGGGCACAACATTAGAATGTATTATTCAATTTAGCGCATAACAATGTGATTAATCGCAATTAAAAATTAGATTAAAACTCATTGCCCAGCAGTAATACTTTGATATATTTCGCAGATCTGTCTACAAGTAAAATTGTGCTTCAACTCTTTACATAAAGCTGAGTCCTTTCGACCTTCACAGGAGCTCAAACTTCCAAATTATTCTCACTGCTGTTTGTTTTAATCTGCACGGAGATCCGCAGTGATGCAGTGAACTGCGTCTGCACAGCCCTGATAGACTGTACTCAGCTGTAAATCACAGAAAAGTGTATTAAATGACCTTCAAATGTTTCCTGTGATTGTCGGACAAACAAACTCCTCCCGGCCGAAAGGAGCCCTTAAAAGTGACGATGGTGGTCAGCTGGAAACATTTGTGTATTCAGCCTGTTTCAACTCGTTGGGAGTCACGTCTGTGACGTTACTGGAGGTCGTTCAAAGTGCAGGAGGAATATGTGACGCATGCAAGGATTTAAACGTATAATTTGTCTTTTTAACGACACAATCACATTAAAGTGTAGAAACAAAAGCAGCTCTTTGTTACATTCACAGCTCATTAAACCTGTTTTGGACTCAACAGACTTTGAGATTAAACGTTTTATTTTGTTTTCCATATGATGCAGGTTCATTTTCAGACCTGGATAAACTTGTACTATAATAATTAATCATTTGACATGTTATACTGTGTTTCACATTCTGATGTTTAATAAAATACAACAACTTATAAATGTTAGTGACAGAACAACAAAAACATTAAGATACTTTCCATTATCAAACATTACTTGAAAAGTTCTTGATTGGCTGAAACTATTTAAAGGTTTAAAATATCCCTGACTTTATTACAAGTTCTCAAAGTTTCCTCGTGGCCACTGTTTTTAAAAGATGAGACAACTGGTAGACAAATGGCAGTTTATTTGAATTACGGAGATACTTAAAATCTGATAATCTGTTTATTTCTTCAACATTTAAAAGTATAAATAGTTTAACACGGTGGTCCGCCCACGGACTGTTTAAAAGAGGACATAGCCGCCATGATGTCACCCGTTTGTGGTGGTGGTTTGAGCCTTGGGATGGCATTGCTATCTTGGTTAGCCGGGTGCCTCTGTAACTCACGTTAACTGGGATTTTTGGCTAGCGACAAACAGGCTTAAAACAAAACGTACTTACTGGGGGAAACCTAATTAGCTTTTTCAGCGGCGCTGGTTAAATGTACACAGAGCAGCGGATACGAGTCGCCTCTTTCCTGATTGACAGATCAGCAACTTGTCAGTCATAAAGGTAGCCCCGCCCTAAAGCATCCCCTTCTTTCTGGTCTCTGTTCCTCTAAATGGGACCATAATTTACTAAATGAACATCATGCTGTGCTGAAGAAGACTTGAAACTAGCGACTGAGACCATAAACTCATCAGGAAAGTGAATAAATTAGCTGACAAGAAACATTTTCTCAGAGACAATCTGATTTCTTTCTGCAACCAGTGGAGTCGCCCCCTGTTTGCCGTTAGAGAGAATGCAAGTTTAAGGCGCTTCCACATTGGCTTCACTTTTCAGACCCGGAGTTTCCCGCTTGGGTCCGACCTTCTTTGCTAACATCTTTGATAAACCAAATCTACCCCACAGCGACATCTCACCGCCTGTCGGCCTAGTTTGGGGGTCAGCTCGAGCTTTAATTTTCAGCGGCCCAACAGGTAAATTAGGTCTCCAACCTAACGTTAGTGAAAGCGTTGTTATGGATGAGATAGGAAAGAATAAAACATGCTAGAAGAATGAGGTGGATACACTTGTACTTGTATGTACGTGATTCAGGGTTGTTATTGTAAACAAAAACTGTGGCTGATGGAGTCGTCTCAGTTTTCTTTAAGCGTAGCGTCAAGGAGCAAAGCACTGATTCATTTCAAAAATATATTTTGGTGAAAAAATGTTTTAAAGGTTGTGAGATTTAGAAATAAAGTATTATTTTATATCATTACTGAAACTCTGGTACTAAAATATTTAAAACGATAAGTAGCTGTAAAAGCCGTTTTGTTTTTTTACATGGAATCAGTTCAATGAGCCATTTATTTATACGACAGCATAGCTGACACCTTTCTATATTTTAACAGATGATGCCGTGAATGTTTGTCCCTAAATTCTTTCAGCAATTGGAGTTAAATATTTGTTTAATCTGGAGCAGGGCTGAACGATTAAACGCTTTCAAAACAAATTTGTGATTTGGAAGAACGCGATAAGCTGATCGTGAAGACGCCGATTTAATGTAGTTAATTATACAGCGAATCTAATCTGTTTTAAACAGTCATGGAGTTACAGATTCATTCCGTTGTCATCCTTGTGTGACAGATCTGCTCGCCAATCACAAGCGCCATGCTCCTCCTGTTATGGTCCTACTCACCAATCAGAGCGGGAACACGGCGTGTACGTTTTACAACAACAAACGAAACTGGAGAAAAACGTGGGATCATGGCATCAGGCGAACCGACACAGGCTGTGCCCGCGGTTTTATCCATCGTCAACTCGCAGTGAAGTGTTTCAGCAGCGGAGCGTTTAGCCTACACGTTGTTAATTTGTCATTTTGTGTGCTTCAACTACAGATAACAGCTCTCTGTGAGTTTGTTCCGCTCTCTGCAGGCTAACGTTACATGGAGCATTTCAAAATAAGAGCGTTTTGCCTATCAGATTTTGCTTATTTGTTCAGTTGTCTTTGCTTCTACTATGGTTAAGTAGCTACGTAGTTAAACTAGTAGTTTAACTGTTTATTGTTGATGTATGATCAGGAGTCTGCAAAGGGTGTTTTATTTTGAAAATTGACCAGATTCTCTGTGCGGTTCTGTGTCGGACTTCCTGTCCGGTTCACCTGCTCTGCGCTGCTTGACGCGGCTTCCGTCAAAAACAGACTGGCAGTGAATATTGAACTTTAGCAAAACTTCAATAGAAAAAAAACGCAAATTGAATCGTGATTGCAATATTTGGCAGAAAAATCGCAATTAGATTCCCCCCCCCAAATGATTCAGCCCTAATCTGAGCCTGACAGATTTGTATTACTGGCTCCACCTGTTCAGTCCGATTACCGCTCCGCACATACCGCCATAAAATTCGAAGCCTTAATGTCACCATTTTTCATCCATCTTACCAAAACTATTTTATCTTAGAAAAGATCCTGAGTGAATTCAATCAGCCCGCTAATGGTTGCTAATCGAACATGTGGTCACTATTTCGTTATCTGATCAGGACAGAAAACAAGAAAAAAAAATCTAGCACGCTGTCGTTTCTACTGAAGCAGATATTGAAGCTGCTGAAGTATTTCTTAAAGATACAAAAAAGGTGTTTACCCCATGTTTGGATTCTGAAGGACCCCCATTATTCTCTGGATGCGGTCCATTGCGACGCTCTCCTGGAAACTGCTGAGACCTGCAGGAGAGCAAAACGAGAGAAATGTGCAGTGAGCACGAGGACAGGAGGCACGTGGCTCTACGGCTCTGAATCTGACCACGTTTCCAATTATGATGCCTCGACGATATTAAACCGCAACCAACTGCAGCTGGACTCACTTTAACAGAACATCATTAGAGCCACAGTTTACATCCGTCTACAGCTGTGGGATAACTATCAGGACATATTTGGAAAGACAATGCTTTAAAAAGCTTGAAATCTAATAAAACATAGCGTTTATGTTTATTTTGTATTTGAGCTTTTCTTCTTCATAACTTTTAGAGTTTGTCCAATATATTTTCAAATGTGTCCTTGTTCTCTGGGTGTTTGTTTTTTCTACTGTTGATCTGAAAACTGATGCAAATATGTTGGGGAAAAGTTTTAGAACTTGCGTCCAATATTGCCCAATGGCCAATCCCGATATTCCAGTACAGGACAGGAAACAAGGCCAATTATGACTCTTTGTAATCTTTGATCCATTATAAGAAATTATCAGAAAGCTTTTATATTTAAAAGCGGAGTTTTTCCTTGCCACTATGGCCAAGTGCTTGCTAATGGTGGGCACTTAATTTCCTAAGCCACAGTCTAAAGTGTTCTGACTGGTTTAAAATGAAGCAAAGATATTTTTACTCTTCTCATAATAACATCACAGGCCTCTCACATTGTGTTTTGCGACACTGCTGCGAGCTCGCACGCTCACACACTTTGCCACCCGACTCGAGACAATCACTTTTCTTTTTGAGGACACGACATCGTTTGAGAAAGTGTGACGTCAAGACTCCTCAACCGTCACTCCAACCCAGGCTGGTGGGAAACTTGGCTGTCATGAGCGATGACCAGCTGTTCAGACCATGTTGCTGCGGTCTCTCGTTTTGCTCTATACGTCATCAATGGTACGAATGGTTGTGAACGCAGCAGCGCGTCTGGTTTTTGATCAGCCCAAAAGTCCTGGCTGTTCTCCTCTTATAGCACCTCTAACATGCACTTCCTGCGCGGTAAGAATAGAAACACATGACCTGAACAGCCTCACAGCTGCTGGCGTCGCTGCAGATTCTTGGTCTTGTTTTGAAAATATATCCATAGACTGAAGGTTGGATCGGGTTTTTTACATTGAGAAAATATTTTGGTCCTTTCTACATGTTTTGGAGCATCAATTCAAGTCTCCACAAACACTGGTGCCAGACTTCATTTACAACTGCTCGGTTTGCGTGCAGGAGGGAGCGCAGACAGCCGCTCTTCAGCCCATATCTCGCCTAAATTGTGTGCACAATCGAGCGTCTTTGATCCAGGCTTTCATCTCTGAAGCAGTTGTAGTTTAAAAGGATGTTAAATGACTCGTGAAGCCTTTGATCCTTTTTTTTTTGTTCCATTGCTGAATCCTTTTTATCTTTTCTCGTGGACCTTCAGCTTGAATTATTTCTAAATGACGTATTTATTGAGAAATTAAGATTTTGTAATTGAGAATCAAAAGGAATATAACAATATAATGCTGCATTTTAATGAGATGTTTTACAATCAAAACATATATATTAAAACATTGTCAGCTATCTTGTGCAGACTAGTAATAATGAAAGAAAGAGGAGTGGAGCTTAAAAAACCCCCACCAGCATCGCATTTTAAAATCACAGTGAGGTGATTTCGCTTCCAAATTCACAACTAAAACAAGACGTCAGGGGGGAACATAATGAGGGAGGCACTGTCAGGGGTAAAGTCGATGGAGCAGCAGCAGGATAAAAAAGATTTTCATTTAGATTGTCGTGTGCTCTGACATGTAAGACATGCTACACGAAGAATTATGGGATCACCTCAGTCGTTAAGATTCATCCTCTGTGGATCAAATTTCCCGCTAATCCATCAGACAGCTGATGAGACAGAAGTGTAAAAATATTCTATGTTAGCACATGGCGTGTGATTCAGGAGAACATCCAGAGAAACGCCTTTATCATAATCACGCCACTTTGCGTCAACCATCCTGACATGATGTGTTTATCTTTAGCGGTGTGATCTGCGCAGGATGTGTCCATTAACGAACCAGCCTGTGAGCTGCAGAGTAGTGCAGTGGTGGTGGTGGTGGTGGTGGGGGATAGTGAAAGCAGGGATTAGACACTTACGCTCAGAGTACCTGCCTGATCTCAGGCCCCGCAGGATGGACGACAGAGGCTGGATGTAGCACTGCAGCTCCATGCACTGTGGAACAGAACACCAAGTTAGCATTCGTGCTGCACCGTGAAAAGTGCTTTCTAATGGCCACTTAAGTGAACCATCGACAGCAGAGCCTTGCTTATTGCTTTCCTAGAACTGAGCACAGGATTGTTACATAATCACCCAGACAGTTAATTTAAGGAGCGTCTTGTGCGAAGCCTCGAGCCAACAGTGTGTATTTCTGTACAGGATTCACAGCTTATCTGAATTCCTTCAATTGCTCATTTTGTTTGGGGGCGCATTGATTTGCGGCTAAGTGACGGCTAACCCATTTAGAGAGCGGTCCCATTTGATGCCATTAGTCCTGTGTTAACACTGAAGGTAAATGTCCACAGGCCCTTCACTAAGAGGCTGCCATTAGAAGCTAATGGAGAAACTGATAGCAATCGACAGCTTCACGTGAGGCTCCTCAAGCTGTGTGCCGTCGAGACACATGAGAACCAGCAGCATCAGACCGCCATGAAAACCGGCACCATCAGATCCTCTTACACTGTTTTATATCACCGCCCTGCAGCTACTCACTTTTAGGGTGAACCCACTTTCCTCAGCCTGCTTCTTACATTTCTGTTATTGATTTTCAAGAATACATTTTTGAGACCCGAAAGGCAGGCAGGAGTTCGTGGCCTTCAGCAGTGAGAAAGTGTGAACCATCTTGTAGCCGCATTGCATTCTGGTATCATAACTGCTTCCTGTGCCTGTGTGTGAGACACTATATGGCCAAAAGTACGTGGAAACCCCTGTTTGCATATTTTAGCATGCTCCCAGTTTCGGGGTGTCTAAACTTTTTTTTTGCAGTCTGTTTGATGAAAAACTGTCTGATGAAACATAATTCACTCTGATTTAAGGGTTTTATGGTTCTTTGATACACAGAGTTTGTTGCTAGTGAGTGACAGGCAGGCTCAGCGTGCACAGCGACCCACCAATCACAATATTGCTCTTTTTCAGGTTATCAAACAACCAAAGCAGGCCCCGCCCCCGATGAAAATAAGTGAGGAACAGGAGAAAAGCACTGAAACAGTGGATTTGGTGGCAATAAACTATTGCAAACAACTCGGAGCTGGGTGCATAACTGCTTTTTTATTTTTATGAATTTGTTGAAAATATGTTTTGCAGTCAAAAAATTTCTTAATTTTTATTTCCCTGCAAAATCACCCCAATAGGTGATTTCTAGGATGCTTAAATATTTTTAAATAATAATTAAGTCATTTGGTGAAAATTCCTGTATTATTTTTTTTTATTGTAATAAATATCGCAGAAAAGATAAATATTAAGCAGCCCTACGTACAATATTTTTGACAACGTTATCACAATAAAACATTTCATATAATTCGATATTGATAATTAGCACGATAAATGTCAGATAATAATTTCTTTCAAGTTTAAAGGCTGATTTTTGCTCCTGACTGAAAATTGAAGAAACCAGACGGTTAATCACGTGGTTAAACTTTTCTTTATGGTCAGAATGAAACAAACACTTGATGCTCAAAAGTGGATCGCTTCACAAATTCGGAGGGACAACAGTCAAAACTATTATAATAAAAAATAAAAAATTACAAATATGATTAGTAAATCTTTTCAGTCCCTTTTCCTCAACAAAATGAATATTTTAATAGAAAGATTAAGTGCTAATTTGTTTGTGATTCCAATTAATTAAACCAAATATTTATTGACGATGTATTGAACATTTATTATATTGAGGAAAAATATATTGCGATAATTATCAGTACTGTTTTTTAGCCCAGCCCTGGTTTCTAACTTTGGGGCAGGTTTGAAGTTCGAGTGCTGCGTTGTCACTCGCTGGTTTCACACTCAACTCCCCACTTTAAAGTGCTTCAAGCAGAGCAACGTTGCGTTTTACTCTTCATTCATTAATTGTTGTTTATGTGAGAAATAACGTCTTATTTCGTCTTTTAAAAGTGGCTTAGTCTCGTTTTAAGTAAAGCGTCTAAGATACTTTTCAGGTTCCAAAATCTGGTGGAAAGCCTTGCCAGACGGTTGGTGGAGGCGTTTAATAGCAGCAGACTGATGCCCATGGACTGTCCACATACTTTTGGCCATGTAATGTAGATAGAAACTGATGTCACACGGCGGAGACAGAAAGCAGCATTAACTCTTTGATCCTGGGAGATTGAGATCACTGAAACATTTTCAAACACATAATAAAATGTAACCTTCATGGCAGATATGTCATTTGAGCAGGAATAAAGTTAAATCCCCACAAGATTACGCCCCTCTGTTTCATCATGTGTACAAACAGTATGACTTTGCATGAGAAAACCTCTCACCTTCTGCGAGAACAGTTCGTTTTCAGCGTGAGGCTTTTCACAGAGCCCGTCCAAACCAGCGCCGTGTGCTCTCTTCCTGCTCAAATGATGCTTGGACTCCACAGAAAGCGTCTGCTGCGTATAAACACAGGTAAATCCCCAAACTGGACTGAGTGCCGGGGCCTGCAGGGCGGCTGAAGGGCCAGCATCGACCCCACAGCGGCCTCCATCTTTACACTCACTCCTCCTCCTCCACCTCCGGGTCGCTCCACGGTGGAAGCGGCTTGAGGGAGATTCCCTTGAAGAGGAAGAGGATGATGATGATGACGCCGATACCGGCGGCTCCTCTGTAAGCTGAGGACTTAATCTCTTTGGGCCGTCAAAGTCGTCCTCGTCGCTGGCGAGCCAGTCAATGGAGTAATCGGAGTCTGAGGTCGACATTGTGTAGTTGTCAGCCAGCAGAGAGCATCACGGACCTGCCACACAGACAAACGGCTCGTCAAAAGGCTGTGACAGAGGTTTATTTTTTGAGTGCGTGACCTTAGCTTCAATAAAGAGCTGAAACAAACTGATGCAGAACACAAATTATACAGAGTCAGAGTGGAATAAGCTGATTTTATCTACCTTAAAAGCCACTTAATCAAACGTTTAACGGGTTAAACAACATGCGTAAATAAGCTGCTGCCACA
This sequence comes from Lepomis gibbosus, assembly GCA_029875015.1. NCBI lineage: Eukaryota > Metazoa > Chordata > Actinopteri > Centrarchiformes > Centrarchidae > Lepomis > Lepomis gibbosus. Next base: position 8,980 of record JAPMOB010226377.1, read on the forward strand.
CTGAGTCTCACTCAAAGTCATAATAAATATTTAGACAGTTAAACTCACGGGTCCAAACATGATGGGTCTCAGTCATGAGCTCTATCAGGAAACTGATAAGAGGACAAGACTACATTCCTACTTTCCTGGTGGAGAGAGGATAGCTGTGTCTACTAGTGCTGTGTCTGGAACTGGTTTTAATAACAAATCAGTTCTTTAGGCTGATCTCGTTTTAAACTCCTTATCTTAAAATGGGGAAAAAAGTAGTGGTGAAACCTTTATGAATCTAAAGAAAACGTGTCTCCATCTATCTGGATAATCATTTAATGGCTGTTTGATCTTCTCAAAAGTCGTCAATTACTCATTATATATATATATATATATATATATATATATAAAAATTGTAAAGAGGTCCCTTCGATCTACAGGACACTGTGACAGGTATCTTTCAAGTCATTTTTTTTGGACTGAACTGTGTTAAAAAATAAATAAATTGACAGGTGAATATAATAAAATATTTTGCTAACTGATTGCACACCTTCAAAAAACAAATAAATGCAACAACATTTAGGGATTCAGTACTTCTCCAGCAGAATTACACTCCAGGCAGTTTGGGAAAAGGCTTAAAAACAGCAGTCAGACTAGAGATAACCATCACTTTCACTGTCGATTAATCTGCTGAATATCTATTTAATCATTTTTATGTTTATCACTAAAAAATAGTGAAAAATGTCATCACAATTCCTCAAAACCAAAATTCACACCTTGTTTTGTCCAACCAAAATCCAAAGATGTTCATTTTACTAGAATAGAAAACCAGAAAGTGTGAAATCTGAGTAGTTTGTACCAGTGTATTGTTTCTGTTTATGGTTTAATTAGAAAACGTGCATTAAAATGTTTGCAGGCTATAATTTAGACCATTAAACATCATTGAACAGTTAAATTAATAAATAAAGTGTGCATTTAAAAAAAAGATTAACAAGGTTCTTGAGACTTTTGGTGGCTTGACAAAACAATCTGGTGTCTTTTTGACCTATGCTTCATTTTTTATTTAAATCCCAGCCACAGGTCTGAACTAATAATTCCCAGTTTGACCAGTGCACGAGGCTGAATCCTGCACATTGCAGCGCAGCGCTGCTGAAATGACTGAACAGGCCAGTAGATTAAATAACTCTCCTCTGCCGCTTGTAAATGGGCAGGTCGTCCAACATTATGTAAGAAAAAACATCCAAACACATGGACCTGTTCACATGCAACTACACACCGATGGTACAAGTGACCAGGAGGGATTATACTGCTGAAACGCACAGTAACATTCAAATCAAGCAAAAATAAATTAAATGCTGCGGGAACTTCGCCGCTAAAAATTTTACCAGTAGAGGACATTTTCTTTTCTTTTTTTTTTTTTACAACCATAGAAATGAACCTGACCTGTATGTGCAGCAGCCGGTGCAGATCCGCGCAAACATCAACTCCAAAATCCGTCTTTTAACGTCGCACAGCAGCGCGTGTTCTCATTGTAATAATACAAGCTTCTGAATCCAGGTGAGCAATGAAGGCAGGAGAGGCGGCTTGCGCGAGCAGCAGACCGTCACTTACCAGAAGTGAACCGTGTGTTTCCCGTCCGGCTCGATGAGTTGAGGACGAGCAGCAGCCGCGTGTGTGCGCGCGGTGCTTGCGTGTGCGGACGCGCTGGCGGACCGAGCTGGCTGATGATGATGATGATGGGCTGAAACCATAAACCATGAAACCAGCAGACGCAGGAAGGAAGGCGGGCGGGCAGGAGTCCCATCCAGCCCGTGCAGCCTCTCCCCGGGCAACGTGTCCGAGAGGGGGCGGGGCGCCGTGCAGCCTCTCCTCTCCGCCGGTCTGGAGCTCCTGCCCGACAAAACACACACACACACACACGCACGCACGCACGCGCAGGAAGCAGGTCTCACAACACATGGACATTAATGTGGAAAAATAAATAAAACAGGGGAACACACAAAAGTACGCACGTGTGCATGCGGTGACGAAACACCGTAGCGCGTCACCGCCTACGTTCTTTCAATTAAGCGCTCCCATTGGATCAAAGTCGAGCTGAGGCACGTGACGAGCGAAAATGGCTAATTAATGCTGCTTTAAAGGACTTCCTGGAAGTTTATTATTAGAGGTTGGGTATATTTATCGCACAGGTAACAGACAAACATCATATTCACCGTAAAATAACACAAAATGATCTTAATCTTGTACTTATATTGCATCTTTTTAGTCTTCAAACCACTTAAAGCACTTTACACACTCTTTATATTTAAATTTTTCTATTATGTACTTATTTCTAATTTTATTATTTCTATTTTTTTTAAAGGTCCAGTGTGTAAAATGTAGGGTGATCTATTTACAGAAATGCAATATAATCATATATAATATACAGATGATGTTTTCAGTGGTGTATAAAACCCTTACATAATGAAATGTTGTGTTTTTAATTACTTTAAAAAGATTTCTATATACACACACCGCAGGTATTCTTCATGGGAGTCACCATGTTGCGACGGCATGCTTCAGAGTGCGTTTGTCACAACGTTGAATACATATATCTTTTATGAAAAGACTGCTATTCATTGTAAAGAAAAGAATCTCTTTTTAAAAATTACATTCACAAATCTAACTTTTCAAAATAAATCATACATTGTATTTAAGCATTATATATATAAGAATTTAAAACAGTTAAAACGTATAAAGACTTTTCTTAAATGCCTTTGTTGCTTGTCACGTGATCCCTCTGTGTATCTAGTTGTGTCATGTTCTATAATTTGTCGTTTAATGTAGGCTTTTTTGTTTTGGCTGCAGATTTTCGTATAAGATTCAGTAAAGCAACAGTTGTGTTGTCTATCAGATAAGAGCATTTTTTATCAAACACAACATAACCTTTGGGCTACGTTGTTAACTTGTGAACGGTGATATGAAATGTTAGTGTAGTTTAGGAATTTTTATAATCCTACATGTTACTGCGAAGTCACACAGAACTCAAATTGAAAGAAAGGTCCCCCATCGTGCAGCAAAGGGTGTTACACACCTTCAACAAGCCGGCATGTGCCCTCATTGGTTTGGTTTATAACACTCGCTGTGGCGGACGCTCCGCATGAACGCGCAAACGGAGTGGGAGTAGTTAGGGAGAGGGAGGAGCAAGCAGTTTCGGGAATGCCCATCGAAGAAGTAGTAGTAGTCATCCGGTTTTGAAGTAAGAAGAGAAGTGAAATTTGGAAAAATTTATTCCATTTGTCCAAATTTCACTTCGCTTCTTTGAGCACAACAGCCAACAGAGTGTCGGCCACTGCAGCTTCTCCTGCGTGGTGCAAAGGGAAGGGTAAGCGGTGACTGAGCTGTTGGTGGCAATTTGCAACCCTGATCACTAGATGCCACTAAAACTTACACCCTGGATTGTGCGGCTGCGCTCGGCCCATCCCGTACTTAATCCCAAAAGATTGCAGCAAGAGTTTTAGAGTGGTAAGTTCTTAATCTGTAACACATTTATCTTTCATACTGAACGTTTTACTGTGCACTGTCTCTATATCACACTATCAACTTTATGTCCATTGGCTGCCAAACATTTGGATGGGAGGGAGGCAGCGGCCAGACGTCTTATCACTCTGTGCTGCACCTCAGTGTGTTTTATTACGACACGTGTTACAAAGTGATGCAGATGGATTATGGAAGTAAAGGCGGGACTACAAGCGAGGCATCTCTGTGGGAGATGGTAACTTTGGGCTTTTTCACTTTGCAAACCTGTTACACGCACAAAAAAGTTATATAACACAATAAAGGAAAGAGAAAATAGTCAAACAGCATAAAATGACCTTTACATTAAAAGCACGTTTGATTCGTGACATGAAAGGAATGTGTTTCGTATTTATCAGAGGATCCGCTTCTCAGTATCAAAATGAAAACATGTTCATGCTGCTAAATAATCCTCATTAGATGGTTCCTGTAGAAAAATACATGGGGAGGTGACAGCTTGTAGGGTGAAGGCATTTTGTGTGTGTGTTGGGGGGGGTATTTCATCCAAGCACCAGTACAATGACAACTCATCTGCCCACTGAGCAATTTCCATCCTGATGATTTGGCCCATTTCCTGTTTGTGGCTTCACTGCCAACTGTGCCACAACCCAAATGGTCTGCAATAACTGAGAGAGCTGCAGGGATGTTAAACTATCCAATCAATACTATTAAATAATGGACAAGCCAATTAAGCTGCCTTGTACTGTGACCCATGAGTAAACCAGGATAATGTAGGCCACACCAGAAGCTTCATTTTTTGTCATTTGAAATAAATGTTAGCATCGTCTAATAGATTTGAAAAGCTAAGCTAAGCTAAGATTAAAACTCCAGGAGGGAAATTTAGCCTCTAGCAGCACCAGAGATGTAGCTGGAAACAGGACATAGATACAGTTAATAGATCAAATATATATACACAAACAACATGTAATCAGCCAAATATATAACAAATTGTCTCATAAGCACAAATAAGTGGCTCTCTAAGGGCCGATTTATACTTGGGCATCAAATCTGCGCCTGACAAGTTGTTTCCAATCGCAAAAACTGTGACTAGTCGGCCTGGTAGCGTCGCATTCCCTCCTCCGATTGTCCTTCTTCTTCTGCATCGTACATACCATGCTGCTACGCCTGCTCTCGTTCCTGCGTTTTAGCAATTTCACTTGAAGTAACAGTTGTTCAATATCGATCAGCTCCAACCGCAACAGGATGCGCTCAGTTACAGTCGCCATTGTTTGTAGAGGCCTACATAAAAAACAACAACAACAGTGGGTAGAGCCAAAACAGTGGCGAAAATACTCAACACAGAGGAACATAGAAACCCAGCTGACAACTGGCTTTTTGGCCGTGTACCTGCAGAGCAACGCAGACAACAGCACACAAGTATAAATGCTCACAACAGCGTGGCTACGGGGGCCATGGCGTGGACTGTTCTCACTCCCATTTCGTCGCATAGGAACACATGGTCAGGACCACTTCGTGTCAAAGTTCAATGCACTGGGGGAAGCCCGTAACATATATGGAACTGTAAGGTCTGATTAAGGAGGTGGTTTGGGTAGATTTTCACCCTGGAGATTGGTGTTTGTTTCCCCTGTGAAGCAAAAAGCCATTCACCTTTTCCTAAACCTAACCAAACTGCGATGTTTTACAGTGTTGTACAACGTTAATGTTCCGTTTCACAACGTTAAGTAGTAGTTTTAATTTGATTTATGGTGGCAAACTTGACTGCGAAGCCCGAAAAACGTTGCTAAAGGAGTTCCCAAGGCGTTAAAGTGGGACGCCAAGAGGTCTTGACCAAGAGTCTGTATGTGTCCAGGTGGGAGTGAGAATGTGTTGGTTTTTCTAAATCAACAACAATAACAGCATTTTCATTTAACCATAAATGAAGCAGGCCACTGTTTGCTGTGTGTGGATGATTCTTAACACAGAGCTTGTTTATACAGCAGGGTCATTTTTTGCCAGTTGAATATTACATCAAGATTCTGATCATCTGATGTGAAGGTCATGTGATTTGATCGAAACCTCCAAAACATCAGCTTAAAGGACCTTGAGGTTGAGCTCTGCAACCAGATTGTCCTACATGTTTTGTCTGTTTCTTTCCTAAAGTAAGTCTGATGCATCCAAAATGTAAACTTCTGTGGAGTTTATTTAAGCTAAATCACTGAGCTGTGATATAACATGAGGTTCCCACATGGCAGCATTGATTTGTTTATCTCACAGTAACAACCAAATACAAGACTGAAGGTCACAACGAAGGAAACGTCCTGACAGCTTCAGCAACATGGTGACGTGAATCTGATCCCTCAAGTTAACAGCACTTTGTGTTAAATCCTCTGCTCTTTGGCGGCTTCCTGCCCCTCGTTTCACTGTCTACACTCATTTTACTCCCCGGCACGCTGAGCCTATCAGTTTTCCACTACATAGCCTGCTCCTTTTGCCTGGCAATGACTTGCACTTCTACTCAGCTTAAGACCACTGAAACCGCAATTGTTCAAGTGTGTCATATCCTGTTAGCGATAACATTATACTGGATAAGAAGAGAAGAAAGGAAATCTTGAACCATTTGCACATATTTTTTTAACAATGGCCCTTTACATTCAGCAATCCACTGAAGTTTAATAAACAATGGGTTCATTTAAATGTTTTTTGCACAGAGCGGTTGGATTTTGGAGGTGGAGAATGTTCACTGTTCAGTGTTTTTAATCTTTTTACATCTGGTTTGATACACATTTAATGCCAGGAGGAGTTTTTTTAACAGAATAAAAAAGGCTGTTTTTATTTGTTAGTCATAGCCTTTGTGTTTAGGTGCAGCTGATTCACCTGATGAGTCACAGAAAATACTCGGCCGTATGGATTTTTCACTTTCACTGTTATTCATAAAGTCGATTGCTGCAGGATGGCGGCGACGAGGATGATTCAGGGCTGGACTGGAAATCTGTCATAACGGGCAATGCCCGGTGGGCCGATGCACCTTTAGGGCCGTTGTAATGTAAATTATTTATTTACATAACTGGTTTTAAAAAATGGGCCAAAGATCGGCCCATTAAGCATGGACAGCGGCCATAATCTTCTATACTGACACTGGGCCAGCCCAGTCACATCTCTTACTGCCACCCACCCCATCTGCTCTCTGTTTCTTGCATTAAGGCACACACACTTAAAGGTTCTAGTTTTTCTACTAAAATTAATCCTTTTTTTATTGCCTGTGTGTGAAGGGGTTGTAATCTGACATTAAAATGATCCACCTGCCGGGTTTGGCCATTAACTCTGAAGGGAAATATTCCTATGGGAAGGCTCCGGGTCGGATTTTCCGCGAAATCCAGTGACTGACACGTGCATGCGCGCTCCCGAGCCTCTCGCTGTGTCTAC
>JAPMOB010226380.1:0-15538 GCA_029875015.1 Lepomis gibbosus
AGGGCACTTTCTCTTGAGGAAGAAAAAGGGCAGGTGCTTGAGCCCCTTTTGATGTCTATGTGTGCACGTGCCTGATAACACCTGTTCTCAAGAACAAAATGGACACTACTATTTCGCTGCTTTGCTGGAAATGCAATTGTGAGACTGGTAATTATGTTCATTGCCTCTGGGCAAGTGTGAAGTTACAAAGGTATTGGTCTAGTATTGTGAATGAACTGACAGCTATCTTTGGTGTCCCAATACGGATGGACCCTATGTGCAGGAGACTAGAAAGAACATTCTACTCTTCTGGATCAAGACTGTTGCTACAACATAAAAATCATGGCTCAACATTGTATGGAGTGTATTCCTAGTGAATCACGTGCATGCTTCACTCCAAAATAGACGCTTTCTATAAAGTCTGGGACCCTTACTTGCAGCATATTGGGCCTACAGTGTCATCCTCCTACAAGCACCATGTAGCCTTGCTATGTTTGTATGATCTGTATTGATTTCTTATCAGGATACTGCTTTGTTTTATTGCAGGACATTGAAAGGTAGGAGGCTGGATGGAAAATGTCCCCACTCTCATTTATTTCTATTTTCATAATTATTTTCTATTTACTGTACCCACATGGCCACATACTGCTTTTTTCCACTTTCCTGTCGTGTCTGAGCAGTTTGTTGCTTTGTGTTTTGAGAAAATGAAATAAAAATATTAAAAATAAAGATTAAAATTAAAAATTAAAAAATATAAATATAATAAGCCACCCGCCTGAGGAAACCCATTTTGGCCGCTTGTACCCGCAATATCGTTCTTTCGGTCATGATCCAGCCTTCATGACCATAGGTGAGGGTAGGAACGAAAATTGACCGGCTCAGCTGTCTTTTCGTCACAACGGTGCAGCAAAGCGAGTGCAATACCGCCCCCGCTGCTCCGATTCTCCGGCCAAACTCCTGCCCCAATCTCCCCTCACTCTTGAACAAGACCCCGGACCCTGAGGTACTTGAACTCCTTCACTTGGGGTAAGGACTCATTCCCCAAGAAAAAAACCCAATTAAGTGTCATTTTTACAATTTGGTTTGGGAAATGAAAACTGCAGATTTGTTCAACCCTAAATAGTTACGATCAATATCAGGCAATAAGACAAGATGCAGCGCTAATTAAAGCTAATTAAAGCCTGTTGTTGGCACCAACAACAGGCTTCAGCAGGTAATAAATGAGTAATACAGGAAAAGCTGGCAATCAGAAGGAATACTTATAGGCTTTCATGAGACAACAGCTGTGATCAACAAATAAATGAGCTCTATAGGCATCTGAATCAAAACAATAGCTGCAATCAAGTCCATCAGCCAGTAATGATGCATCACGGTAAGCAGAATATGCATACCAACTTGAAAGCTGAGACGACAGCCATGCATACAAGGGCTGTCTCAGAAAGCTTCTCTCTTGCCATCTTCATTTTATTCGCTTCCTGACAACCACACACTGAAAGACACAGAATTCAGAAATAGAGCTTCTACTACGGGTCTAGAAGTGGTACCAAAATAATCCAAGAGACACAAAGTTGTTCCGATCCACCTCTGTCACCTTATAAAACTTTTTTTAGCTCTGACAGATGGATGAAGAATGTCTTTATAATACAGTAACATCTAAGTTTTAAAATGTGCTGCATTTTAGAATTAAGTACATTTATACCACAGTGACTTCTCATAAGTCAGACCTCACAGCAGCAGTATTTCTACTTGACTGGAAGATTTTAATACTCCCTACAGAAATATCTTTCTCAGTCAACAGATAAATTTGAATATAATGTATGCATATTTATTGCCACTACAGCTATGACCCACAAAAGTAAGAATAGAGAGAATGAATATCTCTAGTAATAAGTAAGAATCTAGTAAATGTGTCCACCAAATATTCCCTTGCTCCAGCCTCACAAACACCAAATTTTCGTCATACACGATGGTAAACAGAAAACCACTGGGTTTTAGACTGTTGGTCGGACCAAGAAATATGAATAAATCATCTTAGGTTGTGATGAATTATAATGGGCCTTTTTTTCAAGAAAATAACTGGCAGATTCATCAATAATGATAATCATTAGATGCAGTGTGTGTGGGAAGCCAGATAGGGATCACTAGCCATTGCACAAATCTGGTGTGAATGGATTAAACCTCATTGGACAGACCAAATTGAGGAGAAAATGGGAAAGAAAAACAAGATAAAAATAGTACATTTAGTACGCATGCATGCTCTTATTTTTAAGAATATTTTGTTTTGCATTTTTGTATTATATGTGTGAACATACACTATTCTCAAGAGACTGTTATAGTGTTATAGTATGCAAGTGGAACACAAGGTCTGTCTTCACCTGAGTATACACCCACACAGATAGGCACAGTTTTTCTCTACTCTCTAAACTGAATAGATTTTTAATCCTGGGGCCAGTTCAGAGGATTGCATCATCACCATTACGAAGGTCAGGTCAATATGTACTATATGAAGCTCTTTACCTCCCTCTCTCTCTCACACATACACAAAAACACTTCTTTTATGTCTGTCTTTATCTCTCAGTTCTCTCGTTGGCGGCAGCCTTGGGCGTTCTGCCTTCACCACTCTCCACAGACACCTCAGCAGCCATATGCCATTAGAGCCCACAGCAGCAAATACATACATATCCCTCAGGAAGTGTTCGAAACAGCAGGTACTGCATTAGCACACCAACAACAAGCACAACCCTTGGTCAATACTGATAAGCCGCTGTGGCTAAGCTAACTGTCTCAGCGTTCAGTCTTGTAGAAGGAACAGGAGGCACTGCAGCAGGCCTGCGGGATGTGAGGTGTTGTTACAGAAAATATTTAATTAACAGTAGCAATAAATGTCTCCCCAATGAATGATCAGAGTCAACAGTTAAGGATCTCGCAGGGCTCGTGGATTTCTTTAGAGGCACAGTGTTTTTTATCTTTACACACAAGCAAGAAATGAATTGCTGTGACACCTGGAGAAAATGTGTAATAGCGTAATGCTATCAAGCGAAACACAACTGTTCATCACACCAACACCTGAACACATCCAATTCACTATTGTCTTTTCCCCCTATAGGTATGGTTAATTAAAAGTGTTTGCTTACTGAGTGCAAGTAGAGATTATATGTACCCTCTCTTTTAATCTGTCAGGGAAGTCTCTTGGTTTAGGCGTGTTAATCAATCTTATTTGGGTGTTAACTAATTACATTCTCCCATTCCAGAAGATCATGAACAGTGAATTATTCAAGGCAAAGCAGATTTCCTGAAAGTAGGGAGAGCAGTCAGGTGAAAGAATTGAGTAATTTACTAATAAAGAAAATGTGATTTGTTATGTCCATTCTGGGTCATCAGACCCTTCTGAGTGGTTGTGTAGGGTCAACGTCAAAGAGCTGATGCCTGGACTGCAAAATGGGAATAAGGGGCCACCTGTGAGCCAGGGCCTCTGGCAGTTAGAACACACAAAACACTAGATGTGCGCATTGAAAAACTAAACACGTCCTGTCTAAGGTAATACTTACCTAAACCAACTGTGTGCCTAAATATACCTTTCAAAACTTTAATCATACTGTATTTGCTATACGGGTGGATACTAAAGGAAAACAATTAAAATACTTTATCAGTGAGTGTATTGTAAATACAATCAGTATTTAAACATCTATCAACTTTATGTTAAGTAAAAATTGACAACAAAAAAACAGTAATCCAGGCAGCATTACATTTACTCTACTGATCAATCTAGGAATTGACTTTATGCTCCTGCCTACAGCAAGAGTGACCATACTTTCAGATTCAGATTGCAGTCACTTGACATGAAAAGGTGATTCCAGCAACATCCAGTTATCAGACGTGCAGCCTTGTATAAAGCCTCCGCTAACGTCAGACACTGGCAAAAACCATGTTCAATAATCAATAGTGAACACTACCTCTGCACACACAGCTTGCACATGAACACCAAAGTTTCAGTGTCTTTTCTCCAACGACCATGATCAGATGAAATCTCATTGAAAATGGCCTTTTAAATTAAATCACAGATGCATCACGGATTAATATTACCAACAAGAATGTTGTTGCTGATTAATCATCTTTTCTTTCATTTTTGACAGCGCAAGACTTTGTCTCTGCCCTTCACCTGCCCATCACTACAATGCATCACTCATTATTTTGCATAAAGTTGAACTCAGCTCAACTTTCAAGTGTTGCAAAATCACTGATCTCTCTCCAACAGCTGCCACTTCACACTCTATCACTCCTTGTGAAATGAGAAAGTGCCTGTCACTTTGTCTCATGATGTCACTGCAGGTGTTAAGTACACACCTGGAAACAGTAAGATTCAACACAAGAGATTTGTGGTGCCAAAGGTACAGAGGAAGAGAAGTGGCAAAATATGAATCAGTGTGCGGTTAGTGAGTCCAGCAACAGCTTTATATATATAAAAAAAAATGTATACATAAAATAAAAACATCATAGCTATAGATCATTGGAAAAGTATTACACAATGAGTCACATTATACATTCTGGACCCTGGACTTAATTGTAGACATTCCATTAAACATTATGACAACATCCAAAAAAAACTAAATGTTTTAGAAAAGCATCCAACAGGGATGACATCAAACTGACTTAGCTATTGGTGTTTGTTTTATCTGGATGATTTGGGTGATATGCAGCAAGTTAGGCAGTTCTTCCCAGTATAAGTCACATCCTAAGGGTTTCTTGTGTAGGTGACAGATCACAAAAACATTTTAAAAACTTCACGTGTTGACAAGGAGCAACTCACTTGAGAAGCGCCTTATTACGGGAGGATGAATCTCCCTCTGTAGAGTTAGCTAAAGTAAATGTTTAATGACAGTTCTGATTGTGTTGGAGCATGGTGAGTGTACTTGGACTCACAAAAGGGGTGAGAGCTGGAATCTACAATGGCAGGCTGGGGCGCCACACTGATGTAGAAATAAATTGAAATAACAAGGACCATAATTTATTGATTGGTTTATTTTTTATTTTATTTATTATTCAGGACTCAGGATTTTCGGTCTTGCAGCAACAGCAGGCTTTGTGTATTTTGTACATGCCCTCATTAATAAGTGATCCGAACCGTAGTGGAGTATTGCCTATTAAACACTTGCCTCCTCTCTGTAGTGATATTCTAAGCACATACCCACATGGTGCAGAGAGATGCTTAGGGCCTTCAAGGATTCCCACTACTTCAGAAAACAGTAAATAATACATCTTATTGGATTTGAGGGAAGAGCAGCACACGTTGCAGAGGAAAATATCGTAATTCAAATATATGTGATGCAACAGGCCATGACAGGGACACAAAGGGATAAAATAAACGTTAAAAAATGGTATCAGTGGAGTTCCACGTTGTCATTACCAGCAGAGATAACTGTGCTGTCTTCTCGAGCCTAATACATAATGTCATCGTTCCTCCTCTTCCTCTCCTGAGCAGTTTCAGCTGCTGCATAATTGAATGTGAAAACAGTGTATTATTCTGTCTGCGGGGACAAAATTGAAAAACATGGGAAAGCTGGGAGATGGAATAACATTTTGGGTCCAGGCTGTGTTTTTCATTTATTTTTTTGGAGTCTGACCACATCACTGAGCAAATCTAACCCGGAGATCAAGAGGGCTGACGGCTGAAGCATGACGACGTCCTCCACTGTCTCCCCTATCCCGACAACTGTCTAGATTTATTGTCATTCACTGGATACGAGGATTCAAAGACGGGTGTACACCTTTCACCCTCAGAGTGGGAGGTGAAGGGGAGGCGACAGTATTGTTTGTGTCTCTTACTCTAAATATGGCTAAGAACAACTCATAACTGAGGAGTTGGAAAAAGAGACGGGGGGAGGGCAAGATGATTGGGTTTACAGCAGAACAGCCTAAATAAACTACTTCATTTGGGAATGTTTTCCATGTAATGTGTATTTAACTTTAAAAATGCTGTGATTCTAAAATTGTTTTTCAAATATCACAAAACACTAGATGAACACAGGGCACAGACTGCATGTGAGTATATTTAATAGTGAATTGTCAACACTGAAGTCCCCTTTGAATGAGATTTGAAGTAATTCTTTAAAAAAAAATCTTTGAATGCATCCATTGTGTAAATAAACAGTTATCCTTTTTCCCACAGTGAGGTCCTAGAAGACCCCCGGACCTCCATGAACTGAAAAAGTTCTCCTCCCTGACTGCAACGCCAGTGATTAAAAATTTCTGAGCCAGATGGTCATGAATTTTTTACTCTTCTTCTGGCAAAGATTTGTTTGACTTGATTTATTAGCATGGGAAAACACACATTAGGTGTTTGTTTACATCAAGCAGCCTAAGACTTTGAAATAAAAAACTAGAACATATTCCTGTATGTTTTTTTTGTTACTTTTTGCAGTTTCATTTCAAGTTAAGAGATCCCGTCTGAAAGACTGATACAACTAACCTTGCTGGTTGCATGCTGAAACTGTAGCTTGCACAAAGGTTAAGCACAATATTAAAGTTAATTAAATAATTTAATTTCTCAAAACATCATTTTAAGAAGATGTAACTGTACTGTAAGGGAGTCAGTCGGAAATAAAACATCCCTCGCCCCTGCTCTTGTAAAAGAGTTAGGATTGAGACCTTTTTTGAGAACTTTATTTTGATTGTAAAAATAACTGATAGCTGCTGAAATTTTTGTAGGAGCCAAAGTTCTACTGAATAAAAATTGTGGAAAGTTAGCTATCTAGGAAACCAGAATGAAAACGACAAGAAACGGATAAGGGAATACTCAAATATTACAAGCGGCAGTGATTAACTCATACCTGATGTTCATGGTATCGAATGGTCAGTGGGCAAAAAAACATGCTTATCTAGAAAGGTATAGGTGTAGTTAGCTTGAATTTAGAGGGTCAGCCTATTCATCACTCATTAGTATGACTACATTCTTGCAATTAGAGAAGCCTTTACAAAAGTTCTGCAATCTTAAAACTGTCAGTGGAATTGAGCCTGTAGTCGCACACAGACATCACCACCAGACACTGTACAGCTCTGTGTATATGGAATATTTTGAGTGATAGTTATAAGTTTCAGAAGATGAATTAAAAGCTACAACTCAAGTGTGCTTTTGATTGACAGAATCCTAGTCATTATTCAGAGCCTGATTTCTGCTATACAAAAACTTGCATTGCCTTTAAATTTAAACACATTAAATATTATAATTGAAATACATTAGTGTTGATAGACTCAAAGGCAGTACTTATTACACTTCTTTTGTCCATTAACATATATCTGACTCACTGATGACTTCATGATTTATTTTCCCATTTTCGAAGAACACTGACATGGCAGGGCTCCAGAAACGTGACATCAATTATGCCATATTTTTACTGTTTAACAAAACTGATGTAATTGAGCTCAAGTTGTGTCTACATATTTGGAGAACCACTTTCCCCGTGAATTTTCTGGAACGTCAGGTAGTTGTTTTTGAGCATGCAGATAAACGGATGTCTAACTGCCACATCCACTTCGATCATAATTTTTCCTGAGGTACGTCTTCACTAAACAGACCGCATATAAAATCTTTAATACCACTCTATGCTCTCTGTGGAGCTGTTTTTTCTTAAAACTGCCAACCATGCACGCTAACAAGTCTTTAAAAGAACATTATGAATTATAATTTGAGAGCATTATGTGCTAATTTCTCCAGGGGTAACGCTACTAGCCTGGTTGTGCTGGGCTCTGTGTGAGGCCTTTTTCAATGCCTCCCTCCACACACACCAAGTCACAACAGAGTGAAACCCAACATTTCTCACTGTGCTGCTGCAGCCTATATTTTCATGCTGTGGAGAGTGGGAGTGCAGCAGACCATGCTGGCAAGTCTGAATCATTCCAGGCATTTTTAGTCTTAAGCATTATTCCAACACGGAAGACACTTATTACCACAGTCGGCCAGTTTCTAGTCAGATCCCTGACACATTATTTCATGAATGTGGCTTTGAATCCGCACACACTCATGCAGACACATAGTAACATTGTATAGACCCGTGAGAGAGGGCAGGACACAGGGTGAAAGATAACTCCAAAACAACTTTATCATTAACTCGTTTTCATTTTTACCAATTTTCCCCTAAAAGGTAAATGGATTTCCCCCCCACTGTTTTTCATGGGTCTTTATTGATTGTGCATTCAAAATGTTAAAGGCTTTTTTACAGGCTGTGTATTACTCCTCTTGACAAGTAAACTGAACATCATGTGTNCTCCTAACATTAACATTTTCATTTAGATTTTGCCTTGAGGTTTAATTCAAGCAATTAAATAATTCTTAAACCATGAAACATTCTGCATCATGTTCGCCTTCCATGCTGCCTCAAATCTCAGTCATAGCAAAGAACTACAGGCAGAGTGATTATTCAGTCTGTTGTTTCTATGCCTCTTTCTCTGTGAGTCCTGCTGTGCTTAAACAATGTACCACTAAACTCAGCAAGTTATAATTATGTTTCTGTGAGACATTCCTGACATTCATGGTGATCTGCAATTAAATTTTCATTCTGGTTGAGGACTTTTGTGATGAGAAAAATAAAGTTGTGAATTAAGAGCGAGGTGACAAAGTGTTCAAACTGCGTAGACATCTTTAAAGCTGAATCGCAGAGCACTGGTATAAGCAACACCATATTCAACAGCAATGAATCCACTGAATCAATGGGTATAGTATCCTGTAAGTACTCAAGTAGCTTTTCTTTACTAAATATGTTGCTCTAATTCTAAGGTACAATGTTGAAGAAAAGCCGCTTTTGTCATGTTCTTAGATTCCTTTTGTACAAATGAAACAAATGAAAAGAGCATCTTCTGCATTAAATGTGGTTCCTAATATTCTACCTGTAATGCATTGAGTCTCCACTTCCTGTGACATCAACATGGCAGCTGTATTTCATGAAAAGCTTGTATCTTTGCTGTTATCTCAATTACAATATGACTTTCTGACAACTTAAATGGCACACCTACCTCAGTACAAAGAGCTGGCACAGATCATAGGAACATAGCACTGTACACTGCAAGAAAAATCATCGCAAGTGAAAAAATCTTTTGTGAACAGAGCTGCAGGTAAAATTTTCATCTTAAAAGCTAATGCCACTTTACTTCACTGCTGAAAATTATGAAATGACAAAAACAACAAGGTGTTTAGCTAAATTTGACGTGAAAATAGCTTATTCTTGCTTAACTATATATTTCATTTGGTGCATGTGCACAGGCTGTTGCAGAATTCGTGACATTCACTTCCTGGAGAGCTCTGTACTTTAAAACTACAGATGTTGGATGTGTAAAGCACTGATCAGCAGACGTTTGATGAAGCTTTAAGTATGATGGTTTCTAGTGGCACATTAAGCATTGCATTTAAAAAAGCACTGTGGTGAAAGAAAGCTTTTTTTCTGCAGTAAGATTCTGTAATTGTAATGTATTGACCATTTTTTATGATTTATGTAACCCCTGGACTCAGAGTGACTCAGATGATGATGATGTGGCATTGAATATGTGGAAGAACAGACAACGCCTCTCATCCTATTGTACTGTCCAGAGCTCAGTGATAATGTGTAACTGTGATGAGATCTGACCCTGAGTTAAGATAAATAACTCCCTCCTAGAGACATCCTCACTCATTGGTCTGTTTAGGGCTGCAGCTAACGATGAATTTAGTATTCAAAGCTTCTATAGATTATTTCAACGATTCATCGCTGCGTTGTTTTCAGCTGAGGTCTGCGGCTTACTTTTGCTAGCCTTCAACTCAACAATCAATCATGACTTCAGATAAATGCTAAAGTTGCTGTTACCTTGTCTGTGGTCCTCTGGCAGGACACCAGGTGATGTTGTGCTGTTGCCGAGGTGACATAAGTTTCGTTTTATGGTGGACGGACGGTAACATTACAATTTTTGCTTGCTTTATCTTGAAATAATCCCATACTTTGGACACTTTCTCCCTTGTTCCTCTCTATTTTCTCTCTCCCTCCACTTTGCAAACAGCTCCATTATCATGTTGTGTTCACAGCGTAAGCGCGATATGCGACAGTAATAAATGCCCCGGCTAAACACTGTGCTGTATAGTTATATGGATTAAACGAAGCATCGATGCAAAGAATTTGCGTCTATGGATTTTATTAATCAATTTTATCTATTTAAATCGATGAATAATTTCATCTCTACAACTGTTGTAGTGTAGCCCATTAAAGGGATATTAAGTGATAATATTCCAATACACTTTCTGTTAAATACAGCCAATATTTACTCACGGTTTGCTAGCTCTCAATTTTGTGTGTACTAAAAATATGGTTTTCAGTGTTCGTGTGCAGAAGCTGTGGTAGAGAGAGTACCAGGACATTTGAGCATGCTGGACCCCAGGCACTGTGAAGAAGGAGAGACGGCCAAGAAACAGGCAAAGAGGAAAAGGTCTGTAGAGTATAAACAGAGAAGAAAGTTATATGCCCATGCAAGTGCTAAGGCATGTCAACACTGGAGAATATACACCTATGAGAATATGAAATTTGGGGGGCAGAGCTTCTGAGGGAGCACTGAAGGGAAGGTTGTATTTGTCACATAGTTGAGATCAAGTGCAATCCCTCTGCAGAATCACTTAACCACATCGTCCCTTTAATTTGCCTCACTTATCAACACAGTTTGCAGTTTGAGTCGCAGTAGAGGCTGTGACACAAAGCTCATGGAGGTGATTAAGGTATTTTAAAACCCTATTTGACTGACTGCTGTTGAAATATGTACTCCACCTCATGATATCACCCGCTGCTATCTCCAGAACAACGGTGCACACTGAAGTATGTGTGAGCTTCTTCTTCTCTACATTCTCACTGCACATTCTTCTTTTATTGATATCAGTTTATGTGGGGGAAAGTGCATATTCTTCTGTTTGTACCTATTGTTACGCACAGGTTTCAGTCCAGGTTTAACCAAAATAACTGTTAGTTAAATTCATCAGATTTAAGTACAACTCCAACTGACTGCTAATGTTTAGTGTTTGTTATGTGTCTAAGTAGACAATGTTTGCTACACCAACTCTAAAATGGAATATTTCATGTCAATCAGCTCTCAATTTGTTCTTCTAAAACGCAAATGGCCAAAAAATAAAATAAAATAAAAAGTAATTGAATGCAAATTTAACAGAGTCTGTCCTTAACCAAACCTTATACTGTAGCTGTTTTTGTCCACAGATATTGTAGAAATATTTTAAAGAAGATGTAATTATTCAATATCACTCTCTTGGGCGAGTGGGCTGAAAGAATAAAAAGCTGGACTGAAATGCTTTAGACTTAAGTGAACCATATAAAAATCTGTTACACAATATTTATTAGAAAAAACACATTAAAGCATTTTCCAAAAAACAGCTCAGCAAGCGTCTTTTCTTTAGTTATTTAAGATAATATTTGACTATGATAACCACCAATATGTTTGCAATAACAGCTATCTGTTCCAAAGCAAACTTTAATACCCTGTTGTTCCTGCTGAGAGCACTGATTTAAATGTGACTGATCTGGGAACTCAATGCCAGTTGCTGTCTGCAAAAACTAGTTTTTCCATGAAAAAATGAAACTTTTTCTGTGAACAAGAGAAGCGGCACAGTTTGCAGCGACAGATAATGCTGCCTAATGCACACAGCTTTGGATTGATGATTGCCTGTCTGTCAGTGGGATATCTTATGGAGTTTCAAACTGAATTCTATGAGCAACACAGGTTTTGAAACATATATCCCATGATGTGTTTTATACATTGAGCAACATTTGGTACATCTTTATGTTCATCCTTTATGCTTTTGATTAGGGATGTCCAGATCCGATCATGAGATCGGACATCGGGCCCGATCACATTGTTTCAGACTCGATCGGAATCGGACATGCCTGCCGGGTATTTTAAGTTGAGGTTTTTATCTTAGACTTTTTTTATATTTAATGTTGCACTAAAGTTCAAAAGTGAAGAATTTATATTATTTATTATTTGATTGTTCAAGCTACCTCACAAAAGTGCTCTGTTTGTTAGCAGAGTTGTTGAATGTTAAAATAAGGTACAAAGTATTATAGAATTATCGGCTCGGGACTCTGTATCGGTAGATGCTCAAAATCAAATGACTCGGACTCGAGGGCAAAAAAACCTGATGGGGACATCCCTACTTTTGACATGATGTGGAGTTGATACAGCACTTACCCATCACTTTTTTGTCACTGATAAATTTATTTTAAACTTTTCTTTGTTTGTTGTTTATTTTTTACTTTGCCTGCTACTCATCATCTACCCTACATCAAGAATTAAAAGTTTTAAACAGTTTCTTTTTTTTTTTTGTCTTGTTAAATCATTTCCATATTAGTCTTTTTTACAATGCCTGTGGGTTCTATTCAAACACAGCCACTAAAGTAGAGTTGAGGATTAGAATATAATCTCCTTGCAACTTTTGTGTAGTACTATAATTTCCAACAATAGAGGAAAGGGTTTTTTTCCTGTTGGTGGTGGGCCAAATCCATTGCGTTTCCATTTTTCAACCTCTCCTGCTGCCCTTATCCAATTCAGGGCTTATGATTGTAATACTAAAACAGAGCGAGTTGTCAAACCAGAAACAGCCATGATGAATGCCCCACTGCTCTGTGTGCTTGTTTGTTTTGGTATGGCGTGGGGTGGGGGGCAGAATTGAATTTTATGCTTACTTGTTGAGGTGCATTTTCTTGACCGCAGCTGCTCTGCTGTACTCTCGCAGGCAGCATTGATTAAATGGAATAGTTCTGTTATCTGGATAAAAGGGGAGAAACATGAGGACGATAGTGGGCAAGGGAAAATAATGAGTTCTTTCATCTTGGCAGTGAGGGTGTCTGCGTCTTTCAGACTCCCAGGGAGATGTACACAGCTTAAGGAAACGTTTAATTAGAAAATGTCAACCTTGTGTCTGCGTGCTATGTGTGCTGAATAATAACATTTATGATGTGAATATGACAGCACATTTCCTTTCAGCTGCTTTCAGACCAACTCAAAGACATGCAATCAATTGATTCTGAAGAGGGAGAGAAAATAATTAGCCGCCTACGTTACTGCCACTGCTCTGATGAAGACAAGGAGCTTGGATGGCACTGGATTTTTAACATATTTTATCATATACCAGGTGATAGCCTAGTCCTGCACCAAAATTCTCCCCGTCCCAATGTGTGTGGGTGAGACAGGTACCTGGTGTGAAAGCTGGAGAAAATAAACAAAACCGGTCAGAAGCCATTAGTCATAATGACTCATGGGGATGATTTTTGAAGAGCTGTGGTCTGAAACAGCATATGCTTCAGAAAAATGTGTACCTGACATTCATCGTCCCACATCTTAAAAGGATCCAGCGTTGATCAAGTCTATTACAGCTAGCATTAAAAAACCAAAAACTCCGTCTAAAACTTTCCTTTGATAAATTAAAAAAATATGGGTAAAAAATAAATAACTATGGACGGGTAAATAGTTTGAGGCCCTCTGCCTGCCAGCACTCCCCCTTCATTAAGACACAAATGGTTCAGTCTGCACCTGCACTATGGTTTGATCATAACCTAATGTGGCTAATTGTGCTGACTGCTGGCAGGCTAGATGCTTTTTCCTCAACATCAAAGCTAAATCTGGATACCCAAAGAAGCCAAAATGAAAGGAAAGAAATAAAAATGAGGGAAAACAACTCATGACATATTTGTGTTAGGAGAAAGGTGAGCCTGCTAATGTTTTAAGACTGCTATAAGCTAATACAGCTATTTCTGTGATATAGCTGCTTGGCTATGTAGACTATATTGCCAAAAGTTTTTGGTATGTCTACCTTTACATTGACATGAAGGTTAATGACATCCCATTCTTAATCTGTAGGATTTAATATGGAGTTGGCCCACCCTTTGCAGCTATAACAGCTTCATCTCTTCTGGGAAGGTTTTCCACAAGGTTAAGGAGATGGTTAATGGGAATTTCTGACTATTCTTCTAGAAGCGTATTTGTGAGATCAGGCACAGATGTTGGGCGAGAAGCTCTCCGCTCTAATTCATCCCAAAGGTATTCTATCGGGTTGAGGTCCGGACTCTGTGCAGGCCAGTCAAGTTCTCCACACCAAACTCTCTCATCCATGCCTTTATGGATCTGCTTTGTGCACTGGTGCAGACTCATGTTGGAACAGGAACTGTTTCCACAAAACTGCGAATATGATTGTCCAAAATGTCTCTAAAGCATTAACGGTTCCTTTCACTTGAACTAAGGGGCCAAGCCCAACCCCTGAAAAACAACCCCACACCATAATCTCCCCTCCACCAAACTTCACACTTGGCACAATGCAGTCTGGCAAGTACCATTCTCCTAGCAACCGCCAAACCCAGACTTGTCTATCAGATTGCCAGACAGAGAAGCGTGATTCCAGAGAACACATCTCCAATGCTCTCAGTGGTACTTTGTTATAACACCACTAACACTTCACCGTGGAATATTTACTACTGACGAAATTTCACAAATCAAACTTATTGCACAGGTGGCAACCTTTTACGGTACCACTCTTGAATTCACTGAGCTCCTGTGAGTGACCCATTCTTTCACAAATGTTTGTAGAAGCAGCGTTCTTGCCTAGGTGCTTGATTTTATACACCTGTGGCCATGGAAGTGATTGGAAGACCTGAATTAAATGATTCAGAGAGGTGTCATTAAACCTTTGGCAATACAGTGTATCTTGCAGACTGTGTAGATTAGCTTGCAGATTCATTAGTGTATTTTCTAGGGGTGGGAGAAATAATCGATTCTTCGATGCATCGTGATGCAGACGTGGAAGATTATTAATCGATTAACAAATGTCTCAAAATCGATTATTTAAATGTTAATTGATAAGGTAATGTTGACGGAACGCAAAAGGCAGAACTCGCGGAAGCGCAGCGCCCGGACCGTCTGTGGAGCGCACACAACAGAGAGACCAGTGTTCCCCTGTAGTCGTCACCGCTGCATAATGAATAACCACCCCAAAATTTCACAGAATCATTAATATCAATGTGCAAGTAATTATTTTAAGTCGCACACTGCGAGCATGGTGACGCTCGGCAGCTCTCTGCGTATTCTGTGTGTGAGAGGACAAGCGAGCGAGTGAGAGAGAGAGAGTGGCAGAACCTGACGGTGAAAGTTAGCGGAGGAAAATATTAGTAGTAACTTTCTGTCTGGTTGTAAACGTGCAGCGTTGGTCACTGTGTGTCTGTTGAAAAAAGTCTGTCGTTTCCCCAACGGTTGGAAAAGTGAAGGCTGTTAGCGCTAGCTAACATCTCCCTGTACAAGTGCTTGTTCTCTGTCCCCCACACCAGACTCTGGACTTTTGGGGACAGAGCCCTCAGCGTCACAGACCCCACCCTCTGGAACTCACCCCCACAGAGATCCGAAACACTCCCTGTCTGGACACTTTCACAAATCTATTAAGACCCAGCTCTTTACCCAGGCATTCAGTCCTGAATGACTATTTGTCATTATTTATATACATATATATATTATTAGTGGTGGTAATCTATTAAAAAAAATAATCTATGCCCACCCCTAA
>JAPMOB010226385.1:0-19380 GCA_029875015.1 Lepomis gibbosus
CTCTTTATGAAAAGCGCTGTGAGATAACTGTTGTTGTGATTGGCGCTATATAAATAAAATTGAATTGAATTGAATTGAAGTAAGAGAACTGTAAGCGGATAGAAGAAGAATAGCACAAGAAGTGCATGTTACAGGTGTTATTAGAGAAAGCAATATTTCAGATAATTTCAGCTTTGTTTCAAAAACTCAGATGAACTGTTCCCAACACTGATCAATACGTCTGACCAACATCAGACTGTCTATGCAACTGTAAGAACTCAGACTGGAACACGGGACTGTTTTAGACATCACTACATGATAAAACATGCTGCAGTATGTCCTGAGGAGAAAAATATTTTATCTGAGAATAACTTTAATTCTCTAGGAAGCACATCTGGGAGGGAAAAAAACCTGACATGTATCAGTGTCTCTAATTTATGAGAATCCAGCCTCTCTAAAAAAATATTATAATCGTGTCCACGGAGGACTTCTCCTGTCCTTGAAAAAGCACCAATATTAGTTTTGATTTGCTGCTATCAATCATTCTGAAAGAAAAGCTGTCACACTTTTTCAAACTGACAGAGATGAAAACTCAGTGATCCAAATGCAGATCTCAGGCAGGAAAAAAAGTTCAAGACTGTCAGCGTTATGAAGATTTTATCCCCAAGCGCCTTTGTGAGTTTAGTCACACGAACCTTGCCGATAAATCAGTCTGTGTGTGTGTTTTGATGCTCCCATAACCATTACGTGCCACAATGGAGCAGAAAGACTGCCGGTTTATCTTCTGATCAATGCTGCGAGCTGTCAAACACACACACAAAATTACTCTTACCCCCTCTCGTTTGCCCCATGCACACTCTCCAACGCTCTCTCCCTTAAACACACACACATTTACTCAGACCCCTGCAGTGAAAAATGTAGTCATGTGGATTGCACTTGTGTGTGTTTTCCCCCCTCAAACAGACTGTCAGGCTGAAACGTTCTGACAGGCTCGGCTGGAGGAAACTCAGCGGCGTCATGGAGACCAGCGAGAGATTAAACTGCATAACAAATGTCCATTTACACTCCAAAGCCTCCAGTTAACGTTCGCGTCATCCCAACTGATGTTCGACACCCGAGACCTCGACTGCTTCAACACTCATTAACATCTGAATTATGACAGGTTTATATTTCTGTGTTTCTATTGTCAGGGTGCTCTGGCCTTTAAAATATTCACCATTGGCTGTTGAAATATTGAAGTACTTCCAATGAGATGTCTATTCTACAGGGTGTCTATTCCGAGTCGAGCCTCAAGTCTTGTCGAAGTAAATCTCAAGTCAAGTCTCAAGTGAATCAACAAAAGACCAAGTCAAGTGTCACGCCGTGCAGTCTAGTCAAATCCAGTCTCAAGTCAAGTTCAAGTCTTATTAAACTAAGTCTTAACTGGGCATGTCAAGTTTCAAGTTAATCAAGAAAAACAAGTGTTGTCAAAGCAAGACTCAAGTCACGTCTCTAGTCGATAAAAAGAAGTCAAGTCTCAAGTCAGGGAAGAAAAGATTTAAGGCAAGTCTCTGGTCTTGATAAAACAAGTCTCAAGTCAAGTCTCAAGTCAGGGAAGGAAAGATTTAAAGCAAGTCTCTGGTCTTGATAAAACAAGTCTCAAGTCAAGCTTCAAGTCAGTCAAGGAAAGATAACTCTAAAGTCTTATAAACACAAGTCTCGGGTGTCTCAAGTCAATTGAAAAACGTTTTCCGTCATTTAAAACAAGTCTCAAGTGAAGTCTCACGTCAATAAAGTCAAATAATTTTCAAGCTAAGCAGACAAGACAAAGTACAGCCTCAAATCGTGTCAAAGCAAAAGTCTTTTAGTGCGTGTCGAAGTCAAACCACAAGCAAGATGCAAGTCTTCTGACGGACACAGACATAACATATAATCAGCGTCTGTAGCTTATGTAGAAGCAAACAGTTGCCTATTTACACATTCAACATACAAGGAGCGTTTCTGTTTGTGTCCACCAGAAGAGCTCTCCTCATAGCTCTGCTTTGGTCTCCACAAACTCCTGAGAAACTCATGTCTCTTTATCTTTACTATTTCCATAAATAGGCTCAAATGCAACAGAAATCTGTTGAGGGACTCAGAGGAGAGCCTGAAAATCATGTTCACAGAGTGACTTTCAGTAAAACTAAACCATGCAACTAAGAAAATGTCAAAACAGTTGATATATAAATGTTTTTCTAAAGTGATGGGAGCACGTTCGACATCGGTGATGGGAGTCGTTTTCCTAAAACTAGGACATCTTCTACCACCAGAGAGGCTTCAAACAGCTGCATGCGTACAGATCTTTTCTCTCTCTGACAGTCACTCTTTGCTGCTATTCCCTCACACACACGGAAATACACAAGTTGACGTCAGTCCAGAAGTGCTTTTGTACAGCTAATCTATACTGCTGAACACACACAAACACGCAGACACCCTCGTATCACGCTGAACGTGCTGCTGCAGAATCACCAGGTGGAGAGTTTGCCTTACAGCGGTGGGGGAACGCAGCCAACACTCAGAGTCCCTTTGAGATCTTCTGCCTCAATCTGTCGCTTTTTAAAGGGGAAGGAGGGAGTTAAAATCCCCACAGTATCCCAGTTTCATTGAACGATAATAATAACTTTAGATTTTGTTCAGCTGGAAGTTACTGAGTGGGAGTTGAGTGGCATGTTAAGAGGGCTGAGAGGACGTCCTTCAGCTGCGTGACTGCAGATTAGAATCCAATAGTATTCAAACTGCTGGAGGATCTGAATCACACCCTGCCTCACAGTAAAGAAAATATTTGTCCACTAATGGATCAATCTAACAACCAGTATTTAGTTAATTTAGAATAAGTTATATTTAACAGATCAGCTGCTTGGAATTGGTATTATCGCACAGAACAAAGCCTGAATTAAGTGCTCTGCACTCAGATGTGGTTATATGTCCAGAAGCAACATTAATACAGAAGATCATTTTGAATCACAGGGGAAAAGAAAACATAAATGAATTTCCCAATGTACCCGTAGGCCTACTACGAAAGGTGAATAGGTGTTGACAAGATCTGTTGCCATGGCAATTTACACTGTATCTCTAAACTGCTCCCAGCACATTTTGTTCGTGGTTAACCCGAGGTTACCCTTTACTCGGTACTCTGTGTTAGTGATGAGACGTTGGCTATTAAAAAACACCACTTGATAATTTTTTTATGCGGTTGCAGCTGAAATTAAGTTAATCTGACCACAACAGCATTACCTTCATGCAGAAAGCCCTGCAGCCTCGTGATTTTAGGAAGGAGATTAATTAATTAATGGGACAGTTTCTTAGATGTAGCCCGTCTGAAGGCTACAACTGAATTATCAAGTGTTTTCACATAGGCTATTTAGATTGACTATTTTAACTGTCCAAAAAATACGGAGCCGGGGTGGGGGGTTAATAAACCAAGAAAAACATTCGTAGATTAAAGTGGCAAATTTACAAGAACAAAAATCAGAAATTAAAGTCACAAAACATTAAAATCACTCTGGTGTTTTCTTCTGAACGGCAAAGTACCTAAGGTGCATGATAACATAATGATTGTGGGCTCATGTCCTCACTGCTAAATCCGATTGCCAAGTCTAACATAACTTTCCACTGCACAGCCTAATAAATGGCAAAGGTGTGTGTGTGTGTGAGATGTTGCAGCCTTGCAAAGTTAAGTTTCTTTAAACTCCTCATACCTTGACACAATCAACGTGCATACTTTCAGAGCATGCGCCGTTGCAAAAACACTGTCTGCATCGCCCTTTTCTGCAAACACACACCAACTCAAATTAAGTTAACAGCAACTCAACTAACCAACGTCTTATTCACCGTCGTAGCATCGTGTAACACCAGCGTAGGCAGTCAGAGTTTGCTTGATAATCCCGAGTTAACTCGAGTAGGCTGAACTCCTTTCCACTGTACTTTTGTGCTGTCATCACCCCATTAATGCCGCTATAATATAAATATTGCACTGAATAACTAGAAGGTGACCATGTTATTATTACTAAGTAGTTTTACCTCGTTGCTATCTTTAAATGTGCGCAGCAAAATAGCTCGTAAGCGCCCCCTACAGAGCAGCCCCGTGGCATGTTTCACCTAGGTTCACAGAATTTTTGTGGCAGATGTGTCATGTCCAGACATTTTTTTAAAAAGCCTCTTGGGGCGATGCCTTACGGCGTCGCCAGGTCATTTTTCTGGGGCTTTTATGTTTTGACTGCAGCCCCGAATGTAACTCCACAATGGCAACAGAAATATCTTCCATGTTAATATGTAGTAATCTTTATGATGCAGCCTGTCTTGCAGGTCAAAAACAGAGGTTACTCGCAATAATATAATATAGCATTGCTCAGTTTCAGGGCTTATCTGCAACATCTGTATTGTAATGAAAATTCAAAACAAAAATTCAGAACCGCGCCAACTGCCGCAAATTTGCTGCAAAATTCTGCAGTCAGTACTTTTGCCTTTATTTATTGAGAGACATTTCAAGGAGAGGAAACCTTAGATCACATTCACACCTGGAAGCTGCCCTGTCTGATCTGCTGGCCCCAGAGCAGCTCCTCTAGAGCAGGTGGAGTTAAAGGTCTTGCTCAAGGGCACCTCAGTGGTGGTAAGTAAACTAATGAGGGAGGGGGAAGCACAACTCCTTCACTTTGCTGCCCACCCAGATTTATGCTGCCGGTCGCATTGGACACAAAGACAAGAGTCATTGTTCTCCGGAGTTTTCTTTCATGCATCTAACAAATACAACAGTGAGCAGTTATTTGGTAAACTCTTGACAAAAGACATCTTAAGTCTTTGGTTGAAAAATATACGTTACATTTAACTGTTGTTTTAATATTTACGTGACTTATTTACTTATATTTACGTGAATTGTTAATAGTTAAACCGTAGATATTACTTTGGCGCAGTATGATCCACCTTCTGATCAGGTACCTCCAGTTACATGACTGATATTCAAATGAACTTTTGCTTTAGTATCAGTGTCACTTTAAATGTGCTGGTATCAAGGCTTGTATGATAATTTTCCAGATGATTCCTAGCGCTGCTCACTGCTGCTGCTGCTGTAACAGCACCGAGGGTCTGAATCTGTTTAATGTCTAAACAAGCATCAGTCAGCTCGAGGTCAGAGAAGTGAGCAGAGGAGACCGAGGGAAGCTGTAAAACGCTGTAAAAATAAACGCTTCAAACCAGACATAAACAAACTGTCAGCTGTAATAAAGAGAAGAGCTGCTCTGCTGCTGGAAGCTGCAGCCACTCAGAGACAGACAGATGGAAGCACAGCGAGGAGTTTTATCTCACTGAAAACAATGAGTTTTAGGACATTTACCTTCAACTCACTTTGTACTGGCAGGGAAGTTTTCATTGATTTAACCAGGATGAACGCCTGAATCCTTGACTTTGTAGGCTATCAACAATGTGATGTACATCAGGAGGAAGGCAGGGTGTTAGGAAAGACATAAAGCAGTAAGAGATCATTCAGAAATTGAGTATAATATCGATTAGGAGGAGAAAAGCAAGAGTTTTTATTCCCACTAACACAACATGTAGTCATCGTCAAAGATAGTGTTTGGAGTGAGGCAAAGAACGTGTGATTTTATGCAGTAAAAGACATGAAACATCTGCCATGAACATAAAGCCACTATTGGCTGCCATGATGGTGGTGATGGCGCAGCGGATAACACAAATGCCTTTGGTGAGAGAGACCTGGGTTCAAATCCCCACTGTGACACATCCACCATTGTGTCCCTAAGATACTTAACCCCTAGTTGCTCCAGAGGCGTCCGACCTCTGATAATTAACGATTATTCGTCGCTTTGGATAAAAAACCGTCAGCTAAATGAATAAATGTAAATGATTATATCTGACTAGTATAGAATAGAGTATTATTACTACTAATGTATTCAGAAAACAGACTAGCCAAGATTAGTTAACAGGTGTTTTTTTTTAATGACTAACTGTATTTGATAAAAGGAACCCTGTGCAGACCTCAACAACAACAACAACAGCATTGTTTTATCCGATTCTATTTTTGTATAAACTACTGTATGTGAACCACAAATACAGGCTTGGAATTAAAACAAAATAATTGCAATTTAAATTGCAATCACAGAATTGTATAATTGTAAAAATTAGGTGTAATAACAGTGAATGATTATTAAACAGGCGGATATTACGTAATAGAGGAGGTCCATTCAGAATGAAATTACACCTGAAACAGCCAATGATTCACAGAAAAATACATTCCAGGCTTAAGATGTCTTCCCTGATTTTTTCCTCCAGATTCACAAGGACATTTTGGGAGAACTTTGCTGAAATAAATATAATTATCCTTAGTAGGGCTGAGCTGGTACTTGGTTGAAACAAGTATCCGATACAGACGATGTACTTTTTACATGTAAGTATCATCAGAGTAAAATGTGTTAATGTATCCATTTTCTAATTGACTATAAATATAAATATATGAATCATTGGAAAAACAAAATAGTTCTCTTACTATTGTAAGAGAAAAAAATGCTTCGTTCTGAGCCTGTTCTGTAAAGTACCAACCCATACTAATTTTAGGAATAAATAACTTTGGGTTAAGCCCCGCCCATTCCGAGTACAGATACAGATAATGTTGTTCTGATCTATAATCTTCAGGTTAAATACTAAATAATAATAATTGAGGAACTCAAAGGCATGATAACTTTATATTATTTAGACTGACAGACATCAGATGAGACAACACAACTCTTGCAGGGTCGAAGGTTAATATCCCTCAATTTCCCTGCATCTTCTGAAGAGAACCAGAAAACAGAAAAAGAAAATAACAAAATACAAAAGGATGAAATTTGTTTTATGAAATGTTGACTCACAACTAGACGGAGACAATAGACAATCACAAAGTGAATCTCTAGACCACTTTCCAAAGTTAAAAAAGTGTCTCTCAGACAAAAGAAAGTCTGTAATACAAAATGCCAATAAAATAAACAAAGAATATACAAACAAAGCCAGAATCAAATAAAAAAAACAAATTTAAACGCGAAAAAACAATTTACTTCGATTAAAAAAAGTAACACACATCTTTTCCTGAAACAACAAGATGTCGTTTTAATTAGGCGACAACACACACATTTAACTGAAAAGACTTGATTTAATAAAAAATTAGCTGCAGGAAAGTAACATGATGCCTAAACACAGAAAACTGCGTGTAGAGCTTTGCACGCTTCTTACAGCACAGAGATCATCATATATAAAAGACTCAGTTTCGCAGCCTGTCGGAATTCAGCTCAACTGTTTTGACAAAATGCTGCTGATGGAACGGAGAGGAGCATCGTCTCTCCTCCTCCTCCTCCCACCAAAAACAAATTAATTTTTCCTCCGCTCACTGATTAAAAATGTACCTACCACATGTGGCTGTGAGCCGTGTGCAACAGGAGCCCAGTATGCAAATCTCACCCTTTTTAAGACTTATCTACATATCAAATAATCTCCAGGCTTCACAAACTCTGAGATATTGTACGCTGACCGAAAGGCTTGCACGCGCATGTGTGTGTGCGAATGTGTGTGCGTGCATAGCTTTAGTTCGAGTGTGTGTGTGTGTTAGTCAGATGGTAGCTGTAGACAGCGGTGTGTCTGAGCTCTCATGTTTATCAAAGAGGAGCAGTTATATCTGAGAGCACTGGATGGCCTTGTGCTGCCAAAGCTAATCACAGCAACGAGTGTGCGTGTGTGTGTGTGTGTGTGTGCAGAAACAAGCTTGTTATTGCAGTGAGAGGTGAGGTGGCACAAGTAAAATTGGCGGCAATGAGCTAGAAGTGTGAGCATGTCCAGCGATGTGTGCACACGTGTTTCATACCAAATGATTATGTTACATTATGTTGTCGACCGTGTTCTGTTTCTAAAATGTTAAAGACTACATGAGGCTGAAAGCGAGAGTTGCTGTTGGGTGAATGTAAATGCGTGAGTTCACTGCTTGTTCCTTTGAAGGAATGTGTTAACTACGGCAACAAGTGACCAGCAGATCAACCCAATGAATACTCGCCGGTGCAATTTTCTCTGTTTGCAGTAGTTTTGTGGCGGGTCTGTAATTCTGTTACTTCAGTGGCTGCAGAGACTTTCTAAAGAGGCAGAAGCTTTTCTTTCTCCCCAGAGTCCCTGAACTACTCATGGTGCACTATACAGTTAATGTTGCTTTCCTTGACGGTGAGCGGGGGCGGAGCTTCATGGTGGGTCCACCTGCTACAAAGTCATACTAACCAAGTTTGCATGACCCCAGACTCCCTCTGAAAGTCCACAGAGTCTGTCTGCTTCCTGATCGCTGCGTGTCTTTTGCATATTTTGTAGCCTGGACGGGATTAAGTGTTCGAATGAGGATAACGGTGCAGCCTTTCTTTAAGTCTCTCAGAGTAAAAGTAACGGGAAATAAAACAAAAATAAAAATATTTGTGAGAGGAATTGGGGGAAAAAAAGGAGGTTGCAGATGTTTAAACTCCACCTGACGGCCTAATCTATGCAAGAGATTTTGGACCAACAGATAGGCTGATATTCTCCCTTTGTAGAGCCGTGCTAAAAAGCAGATCCTTGTAAAGAATAAAGCAGTTTTACCATTCCTGTGACACACCTGCTCTGAACCACCCAGCTGTCAACTTTCATCTGAGCCAACTTTCCTATTTGGTGGCTCATCCAAAAAAGCACAAGTGTTTTTTTGGTAAATCTCATCATCACCCAACATTTTCCTGAGCAGAAGCCAACTAAACAGAGGAGTTGTGAACACAGATGAAATATCTTTACCATAAAGGACCATCACAGAGGATGATCAGTCATGTCTCAGCCTCCGAGCTTCTTAATTAAAAACAAAGGAATTCAAATGGAGCCTTGTGAGACGATTCTTCCGCAGCCATCGCTCCCACCCGCCCCAAAACCCAAAATCTTTTGAGGCAAACCGGCTTCCTCAAATTCCATTAGTCTGTCTTGTATTTAAAAAAATAAGAAAAGTGGGAATCAAACTGTTAAACAATGCTCGCCTTGGGTAGAAGAACTTCAATCACCTCCCCTCGCCCCTCATTCAGCCGGGCTAGCGTGGCTGCCTAATTAGTTCTGTTGAAAAGCTTCTAATTAAATTGGCCTAATGCGGAGGCCGAGGCAGCGAGACAGAAGAGTGGCTGAAAAGTATCACACAGACGACAAGAAAAAAAACAACTTTGACACATGCACATGCATGTTTGAGATGTGTACGGGGTAAGCATGCTACCACACAAGAGCAACAGCACACTGAAACACACTTGTTGCATGTTCAGTAAGTATATTCAGGTTATCTTATACAGTAAAGATTCAAAACTTGTATGCGCCTGTGGTCAAAATAGTCAAAGTGTATATATGTTTTCTACTTGTATGTATTCATCTTCTGCGCTGTGTCTGCTTCCATGTTTCTGGCTTGATCTCTTGCAGGCTCTGTTTACAAGGGAAATTAAGTAATGACGACTTTACCAAATTAATGGATAATTTCCCATATTTTGTCATCTCAACTCATAAAGAAGAATCACACTTATACATATCTGGAGCCATATGCAGATAATGATGAAAGTGTAAGTAACAGAGATGTTACTTTGCTAATTCGCCATCATACTGAAAACGTGTCACACAGCTCTCCCCACGCTTTATTCACCAAACCTCTTCAGTGGAGGTAGTTGCAAAAAAGAGAAGAGTCGATCACTCAACTTTAACGACTGACCAAAAGTTTCCTGTAACGTGCAAACAAAACACGGCAGTGCACCAGGAAAAGGCAGGGAAGAAGAGTGGTAGTGTACGTATATAAATACTGAATGTTTTGCATTATTTAAAAAACAAAAATCCACTTCGAATATGTTTCATGAGGAGACAAACCTTCAACAGGTCTGGAAGGACTGAAGGATAAACTTAAATGCAGTTTTGGTGAGAAACACAATGTAAAAGGAACTGTGCTTGTCAACAAGACAACTCCAAAGAGCACCGTTAGAATACCTAGCTGGCTTTGTATTTGACAACGTCTTCTGCACAAGTTTAAATTTCCAACAGTCTTAGGCTTATAACAAAGTGAGCTACCATAAACGGGTTTCTTGTATACAAACACTGCTGAGTGAGCTCGCAGCCAGGGGGCGAAACGCTTTGGTAGCCGGTCAGAAGAATGTTATTAGCTACTGTAATCAAGGTAGATGACGCAGTGTTTTAAAATTTTTGTTGACTTAATAATAAACTACCATTTCAGAGTTGGATCGTTTGTGTTTTTATTTTGATTATTAATATAACATGTGCGACCGCAATGTTGTTTAAGTCAGCTGCTAGCCAAAAGGCTAATGGAAGAACGAGGGAGAGAGGCGTTCCTGCCATCAGGCCTGGCTGTGTCACACTCAGATGCAAAGAACATGGTCTTCCGTTGTAAACTTTGTGCGACCCGCAAAATGTCTTCAACTGCAAACAACTTTGTATTGAAGCATCTGCTAAAGCAGCACAGCAACGTGAAACTTAGCCTGTAGAAAGAAACTCCAGCTGCTGCTGCTGCCAGTGATGCATCCACTCTGCAGGAGAGAGTGGCTTAATCAGCTTTGTCAGCATTCTCTGAGAAATGGATGTGAAAAACAGTCATGTTAGTTCAAAAGTCGAGACGCTTGCTTAAATTTTTTTAAATCTCAGACAGTGGCGTTAAAAAATGTTATAGGTTTCGTTAAAATCATCCTCATTGATGCTGTTATGAACATGCGATTAGTTAAAATGTCGGGAAGGACCTGCTGTGTTTTTTATTTATCATTTTATATATGATACAGCGTCCTCTGGTCTGAGAGGCTGCAGTGTTTTCAGTCCAGCTGGTTGTTCACTCCTCGGGTTATTTTTGTTCCAGTGAAGTGGATTCATTTTTTTTTTAAAGTAATTGTAAGTTAACGAGTAACGTGACCATTTACTTTAGTAAAGTAATATTGTTACTTTTTAAATGACTATTAAGTAAAAAGTAACTCGTTACAGTTTCTGAGTAATTTGCCCAACACTGCTGCTGGATATGCCGTATAAACTGATATGCCGTATAAAGAGCAATGCGTTCTGCCTCCTGGCTGCGCGCGCATCTCAGTGATGATGCTGCACAGAGACCCGTCTATAAGCTACTTGTAAAGACTGATGAGTGTTTTCGTTATTCGTTTTAAACAGTGACACCAAAAGCAAGTCTTACAATAAATGTTGAACTTTTGAAGGATCGCGTTTCTCTTTTCGCAAAGTAATGAACACAAACAGGGAAACTTTTAATAATTTCTATGATTCTCCGGTAACATAAACATTACGCGCGCACACCTCTTGCTGAGATCTAAACTTGTAAGCGAAACCAACAGTCTGCGCACACCAACTAATTTCATGTTCTAAAAAAAACAGCTAATGATGTCATGCGTGTGTGCGCACACACACACACATTTTGAGTGTTGTATCATTCCCACAACACACACACACAGCTTGTTTCAGTCATTCCCACAACAGACAATACAAAAACACACATCTTGTTTCGTCATTCCAACCACACAGCCAACATTGTACACACACACACAATTTACCCATAATGCTGCTCTTCCCTCTAAATGCCTTAAGTGTCTCTCTCTCTCTCTCTTCTATCTGCTAATAGGAACCAATTAGTCCCATTGTCCCCCCTCCCAATAAAAGAGCATTATGGGAATTCCCCCTACTTAACACCTTTACTTTTCTAAACAGGCACCCAATTAGACGCCCAAAGGACAAAGAGACAGAGGACAAGTGGGTGCCTCGAGAGGGGCGGGGACGAAAAAGGGACGGGGGGTTGGAGAGGTGTGTTTGTGTGTGTGGTGATGCCTCGCATAGTCCAGTCGAAGGTTTCAAGCCGTCAAAGAAAAGATCTACAAAATGCTGTTGATAACACTTTTTTTTTTTTAAAAAGGACAACGCTGATGTTATTTTATAATTTTACATGTTCAAACTGTTTCCACCAGCGAGTACTGTGTGTGTCACAGCCTGATGTCTCTCCATTGTTGTCCAGAAACTATTAAAAACTCATCAGTGAGCCTCACAGCTGCACTGGGTGACACTTTCCTTCATCACATGAACACACACACTGTATTTTATCTTGACTCAGTCCCACACACACCGTCCTGCCGCCCCAAATACTCACTAGAACCTACAAATATACTATTGTCTCCTGTTTGTTTGATTAAACCTACAGTAGTTTCCATCAATGTTTTTAAAGCGTACTTTGAAGTGTCGCTTTAGAAAAGGCTCACGGAAACGGCAGAATTCGGGGGGGAAAATCATTAATTTCACTTAAAAAGTTTTTACGCTTGCTTGAGGTGGTTTTGGCCTTGATCGAAAAACGGTTTTGCAGAATAAGTTAGATAGTTTAAGCCGATGGAAACGCACCTATTTCGCATTTACTTTTTTTTTGTTGCGACATTTCAAAAGTCTGCTTAAAATTTCCATGACAATTAAATGGAACCACAGCTACAGACGAGCTATATTACTATACTATAAACTACTGGATATATTTTTAATAAGTGCATACTGTGATGAAAATTGTTGCTTTTCAGAAGAGCTGACTAGCATCATTGCTGCGATAAAGGACGTCGGTGCATCCCGACTAGGTGATGCATTCCGATTCCTAAAAATTTACATTTATTCATTTAGCTGAAGCTTTTATCCAAAGCGACTTACAGGGTCACAATGGGGGATTGAACCCGTGTCTCTCACACCAAAGGGCCCATCCCACCCCCAATGTGGTGTTTTGCAATCACTCGACTCATCAGACGTAAATACTAAAGGCTTGGAGAACACCTGCATTCATCAATTTGTTGGGGTGAATTGTAAAATCAAGTTGAATTATTTTCTTTTAATCTTTGGTAAAAGCTGCAGATTTGTAACTGCATCCGTCACCACATGTGATCAGAGCCTCGGGCTCCACACTGACACACAGCAATCAATTAGAAGTTTGATTACACAATTAGCTGGACAGTTAACCAATAGAATAAAAGAAAATAACAACCAGGAATGAGGGACGAAAAAAAAAATTAAGTAACACAAATGTTATGCTGTTAGGCAGGATAGCACTTCATCACACTACTCTCTCACCACACTCACACACACCCAGAGGATCCCAGGGACACACAGAACAGACCGGTGACGTTTTTTCCCATGACAGCATGGGAATTCCTCTGCTCAGGAGTCACTGCTCAGTGTGAGACGGAGGGAGAGAAAGTGTGTGTGTGTTAAAATAGCCAGGGGGGCTGGCCCTGAAGTGGCCCGCTCTCTAGAGAGACGCTGTCTGCTTTGTTCCTTTAATCTACAGAGAGAGAGAGACGAAAAAGGTTAGCTTGGGTGAATGTGCTGGTACTCTCTCCTCTCTCAGCATGAGCAGACCTACAGGCCTACAGTATTCATCCCTGCTCTATAGAGCTGCTGTGTTAAAAAAAAAGAAAAAGGGACGTGTTAATTTGGGCGTCTGGCAGTAAAAGTCTCATTCATTTGCTGATAGACTGTGTGAGTAAAAAGAAGCAAATGCGCCATGAACCTCTCCTGGTTGAATCATTGGTTCCAGAGATGAACAGCTGTATTAGAATATGTCTCATTCAGAGTCAAAAAGGTACACAACTGTCCAAGTAAAAAACGGCTGCCAGCTACCTTCACCTTTTTGAAGAACCACAGCCAGGTACAGCGACCGTGTGCGGCTTCGTGAAGTCTACTTATAATGTGTAACCATCCCCGAGTTGTACTGCACGGTCCTGACTTGGTCTGCGACAATTACAGATTATGTTGGTAGGATTATATTCTGAGTAATAATCCCGATTCACGATTATTCTTCATTAACTAATTTCACAACACCAGTAATGATTTATGTTGGTTTTTAATATGTAATGACATTAACAATTATATTTCTTTAATATGTAAATATTATTAATATAAGAGGAATATTAACTTCAGGGGAAATTCTCAATAAGAAGGGAAATAAACTGAACTTTTATTGTCATCAGCTCTCATCAATACATTCAAGTTTAAGTGAAAATGATTAAACAGAAATTTAGAACATCTCCCATGCAGTGTTATTAATAAGTGAAATGCAGTTAGTCATGGAAGTCTATAAGCTCCTGATGTTTGTTAGTGTTGTTACATCTGGCAACATTTACTCAGCACAGACAGGAGAAGGCAACAGGATGTAACGTTAAATGTTCAGTGACTGAAGGTCTTGAGAGGACGACGTTCTTCCATAAAGGACGAGCTGCTCAA
Source organism: Lepomis gibbosus (assembly GCA_029875015.1). NCBI lineage: Eukaryota > Metazoa > Chordata > Actinopteri > Centrarchiformes > Centrarchidae > Lepomis > Lepomis gibbosus. The sequence goes on from JAPMOB010226385.1 coordinate 14,242, forward strand.
CGCCAAAGTTCAACTACTTTGACAGCGGCATGAGCGCAAGCTCGCTGAGCGATGCGGTGCGTGTTGCTCGAAGCAGCAACAAACCGCCCTGGCGCGGCACAAGGCATTGAAAATAATGGGTCTCATAGCGGAGCGGTGCTGTTTTTTTGCAGTGGGTCTGAAAGGTTACACCTGCTCTGTTTGTTTACGTCGCACTGAAAGCTCGCATCTCACGGCTACAGCATCGATTGTGAGTGACACGTTTATGTTACTTGGGCATGCAAAGCTGGGTGGTGATCCCGCAGGTGCTGCATCGAGTTTGATGTAGGTATTCGCTTCTTTAGCAGGAACCTTTTAAGGGCAGGTTTTTGAACCGGTGATCCGTCATCTTCAGTAACGCCCCGGTCTGTCTCGGTGTACCCGAAATTCTCCCACACTGCCGAGTTCTGCCGTGTCTTTGGTGGAAATAGAGCTTCACAGTTTGGTCCCTCTGCCAGAGTTTAGCCAGTGAACAGTAGTAGCCTCCATGTTTTCCTTTACATAAGCGCGCCAACATCAGCTCAGAAACATGTTCCAAATGAGGGTGAAGATGACTGGATGATGGTGCAAGATGAAAGGCCAGGATGATCACCAGAGCAATTACAATTTCCCTTGCGGGGAAAATCTATGTCTGAAATTTTATGGAAGTTTATCCAATAATTGTTGAACTATTTCAGTCTGGATCAAACTTGTGGACAACAACATGAGGAGCTAAACCAAAACATCGATAAATAAGGTTTTCCAAAACCAAACAATAAATGTAATGTCAGAGCTGCTCGTTGGTTGGGTGCCAGAAGTCGATTACACGGAGATTGCAAATAGTGACGGCATCCCATTTCATGTATTATTGTTTTTCCCAAATTGCAGTAACATTTGTGAGTCCTCTGAGGCGTTCGCATGCTCATGCATGGCTCTCAAGTGTGGTGTTTGTTTTGGTTAGAGAAATGTGTCAAAATGAGCGAGAGGAAATGATCACTTGTGCAAAACAGGTCTCAGCTTTGATTTTCCAACAGTGACGTGAACAGCCAACTTTCACACGCTTTAAACCACAGCCGGTATCATCAAACAAAACCATACCAGCAAATTTTATCTCCAGCTGATCATCTGTTTTTATCCATTTCATACTGGAGTACAAATGCAACCTCATAGCATTGAAGCTTCTCATAAAAATAAATAAAAACGATTTAAATAAGTCTTTTATTCCAGCTATTTTTCCTCTTTAAAGCGTGTCTCCTCGGAGCTGATCCAGCAGCTCTCCCTCCTCTCCACTGTACGTCCACAGCAGGAGCCATTATTCATCATTTACAGTAAAAAGTAAGTTAGCCCATTAATAACACACAGACTGGTTTATACTGTTCTGTGCTGCTTTATAAACTGGGTGACAGAGAGGGGATGGATGCCCAGCTCTGCACTCTGACGTGCCTGCCAGCAGCGCACACACACACAGTGTCTCTCCTGAGCCAGGCCCTCCGGAGGAAATGCCAAAGGCGCTGAGAGATGGAAAGTCTCGCTGCCACTTCAGTTCAACCACTCAGCCCATTGAAACCAGTCACTTTCGATTCAGATGCTCCAGATTTTCCAACAACTTTCAATTCAACCTCACCTTTTTGTTCAAGTATTTTTGCAGGACATTTTAGCCTTTTACTGGATAGTACACTACGAAGGTGAAAGGAAATGAGAGGAAAGAGAGAGAGGGATGATGTGCAACAAAAGGCCCCTGGTCAGACTCAAAATGAAGACATTAAATTCTCAGCCTTTCAGAGCCTTAGGCAAGAAGAAGCCCCTTCAGCACTGGTTCATCTTCTAATCTGAGATTTAAACGATTCTAGTTTAACCAGCAGGTTTGAGTTCAGCCACTGTGGTTTGACCTGTGAATGAAACATCAGCTGGTGGATTAAGATTAAGTAACTATCTATGGCTTCAGTTTAATCAGGAATGTTTATCTCAACCTTTAAATTTGAACCTTTCTCGTGGCACATATTTTGACTCAGATTCTTTAACAGCACATTGTACTGCTTTTATCCAAAGCACCTCACAATTTCATCAACCTCTCTATCACAAGTTATGTTCACATGTCAGCTCTCCCGTTTTCCCCAGGATTCTGCCGTTTTTTACGATTCTCTCCCGCTTTTTTCCCCTTTTTAACATTTTCCCGTGAATCTCCCGTATTTTTAACTTTTCTAGAAGAAAAAAAAAGCCTGCTGGAATGACGGGAATTCATTCACTCAGACGGCACCCGCTAACAAAACAAGAAGACGAAGAGTGGACGAAGAAGACGAACAGCAGTGTGAGGATTCAAGGATGGATGGACGTGAGAGGGATAGAGTACCTGCAAAAAAAAGGCTAAAAGGTCGAATCTCACTAAATGGGAAGAGACTTACTCGCACTTAATGAAGGGCAACATTGGGCCAAGTCAGCCCTAAAGTAATTTAATGTAACATTTTGTTGACCCAATCATTGTTCACTGATATTTTAAAGCAAGTTGTTGACTGGATTCGCTGCGTGAAATGTCTAAATATAAGCGATATGTGGACAGGTGTGCTGAGAGACGGCCCGGGGCAGGAAGCCTGAAAACCCCCCCCCTATTTTCAAATACCAGTGTTGACAGGCATGTATGTTTACACTACTAATTTGTTTTCCCAAATATGTTTTGTGTAAAACATTAATGCTGGATTGAAAACGGCAACGTCTTTTTAAAGCACAGGATTTTGACACCAGAGACCGGGATTTTTGGCAACAAAAACACTTAAGGTTAGGCACAGATTGTTGTTCAGGTGAAATTTTAATACAGGTAAAAATCCTGCCTCGTGCTTTAAGTCATTTCAACATTTAATCCCTTTTCCCAAACCTTAACAGAGTGCTTTCAGTTCGGCCTTAATGTACCCACAAAAGACTTTATCGTGCTTTAAGCGTCATAACTGTATAATGTGGGGGGAAAATCAAATTACTTGTCGCTGAATGATTATGTTCATAAGATAAGTTCAGTACATTCATTAAAACATTTGTTTTATTCTTTTCTAATAGCATTTAAAAGTATGAGACAGTATTGCCAACATGCACAAGCTTATGAAACATAGGAGGCCTGCCAGCAATAATATCTGGCCCGTCGACAGATTACTTGAATAGCGACCGGTGCTGAAACAGATCAGTCATGAAAGCAAAAGTTACTCACATAATCACTTCCTCTTAAGTGATTGTGCCTACAAAATAAAAGCAGTACGACAAAGTTTGCAGCAGTGCTTTAATGTCTTGATTCATTGAGAGCTTTTACTTTGAAAAGTTCTGAAGGAAATTCAAAAGGAGGAGTCTCTGGCTTGAAAAAGCCGTCAGAAAACCTGGGGCGAGTTCAATCCCAAACTTGCAACGTTTTCTGATTGAACGACATGTTTCCTTGCAACGTTCTGCAACGAGCTTCGAGGTATGTTGGCTCCCATTTGCTGGCCGTGTCTCAGGTGTTACCCAATCAGCTGCCCCAAATTTGTAAACACAACGGCGTTAAAAAAGGTGGGAAAATTAAATGCGCTTGCGTTCACAACAGGGAGTTCAGGGGACCACAGTTTCCATTGAAAAAAACATTTTGCTACGTTTTGTCTGCGCTGAACTCGCCCTGAGATCGGACTCCCCTGAATGAGAAACGCAGGAATTTCCTCTGGCTGGAGACACTGGGGAAATGCAAATAAGCATCCATAGGACGATGTGGACCAAACGTGCTTAATTGTGATCTCTTCATGATCAATTTGTCGAAAAGGGAGAAAAGAACACTTGTAGCAAGCAGGGCTTGAACACACAAACCTTCTAACTGGAGTCCTTGGCACTACTGACCAAGCTAAATAGGCACTTAGTAAATTAGAGATTATAAATGATAAATTAATGTTCTGATCTGCCATCTAATGACTTGAAAATAATTTGGCCTGATGCCAGACTTATTTGCCGACCCCTGTTTTAAAAACTGACAGAAAACAAGGTAACATGATACTGCAACCTGAAAAGACGACCTTTCTAAAACACCACTCAGTTCTTTTTTTAATATATATATATATATATATATATATATATATATAAAAAATGGCATACCTGTGCACAAGTTACGGCTAACTTTCACCAGTGGGAGAGTTCATTTCTCCAGTTTGACCAGTGAGTGTGACAGCAGTGAGAGCAGGTCATTACAGCCAGCCAGCAGCACTCAGACAGAAAGATTTACTCTGACAGGGAGGACGAGCGAGCTAGGAACAGACAGACAAAACGAGGGAGAGAGAGAGTGCGAGAATATGGATTAAGGCCTCCCAGTGGAGTTCCCACTCATTTTCTCTGTGGAGCGAAACAGAGAGATGGAAGGAGGGTTAAGTTTCTTATCTCTTCATTTGACACTAGAGAGACTCTGTCTGTCTACCTCGTTCTACCACTCATCCCTCCTTCTCTCTCACTTTCAGTAATCTCTCTTTCTCCCCGCTTCTTTCTCAGTTTATTAATATTTTTCCCCCTCTCCTCTCAACCCCGTCATTCGTTCATCTCTTTCTTTCCACCTCACTCTCTCCTCCTTCACCGTCTAACCTTACCCACTTTGACTCTTCTCTCTTGAATCAATTTTTCATTCCTGATTCCTGTCTTTCGGCTCAATTGTCTTTTTGTTCTTTCTCTTATGGACAGGGTTTTCCACATACTTTTGGCCAGGGTCTACACCGGGGCATTTTATTTCCTAATTGGAAAAATTGAAACGGTGCACTAGCAGTTCAAACTAATTGGTGGTGTCCTTTCATCTGAGTAACTGTCTTTTAGTAACTTACACTTCCTGACATTTCACCTCATTGAAATTTCAGTAAAACATCACTTAGCTGACCCTCCACGTCTCAGAAACCAGACTAACAATTTACTTCACGTACACCTAAAATCCCAGACTCGTCACATATGGACCCATGGTCAAGACCTATCGGCGCCAGTTTGTAAGGCACTGGGGATCCCTACAGTGTAGTAGTTGTGTTGCCTAAACCTAACCAAGTACATTAGTTGCCTAAACCTAACCAAGTACATTAGTTGCCTAAATCTAACAAAGTAGTTGTGTTGCCTAAACCTAACCAAGTAGTTGTGTTGCCTAAACCTAACCAAGTACATTAGTTGCCTAAA
>JAPMOB010226387.1:423-11996 GCA_029875015.1 Lepomis gibbosus
CAGGCCGAGTTTAGGTTTCAGCTGTTGAACGAATATCCTCCTGAAATCAGCTTGACTGTAAAATCTTCATCAGTGGGATTTTCTTTCCTCCAGACACGTGTCCTTCGTCGACTGTCCTGGTCACGACATTTTGATGGCGACTATGTTGAACGGAGCTGCCGTCATGGATGCAGCCCTCCTGCTTATTGGTGAGTCTCTGACTCCCAGCAACAACACAAACCTCGTGTTTGTTCATTTACTCCCAGTTCGCTCTTTAGAAGTCACCTGATGGTTGTTGTCGTCTCTGTCCGCCAGCCGGTAACGAGTCGTGTCCTCAGCCTCAGACGTCAGAGCACTTGGCGGCCATAGAGATCATGAAGCTGAAGCACATCCTCATCCTGCAGAACAAGATCGACCTGGTGAAGGAGAGCCAGGCCAAAGAGCAGTACGAGCAGATCCTGGCCTTCGTCCAGGGTGAGTTCTCTAAAGGACCGGGTCCATCAGGGCTTTGTTGTTTTACATTTCCTCCTCCTTCGGGTCGCTTTCTCTAAACCTCCGCTGACGCCGTGTGTGATGTTTGTCCTGCAGGCACAGTAGCAGAGGGCGCTCCCATCATTCCTATCTCCGCACAGCTGAAGTACAACATCGAGGTAGTCTGCGAGTACATCGTCAAAAAGATCCCCGTTCCCCTGAGAGACTTCACGTCTGAGCCCAGACTCATCGGTAAGACAAACACTTTCTCTCTGAGCCGTTTTCTGCTTCATGTCTTCCTCATCACGTATTTAACCTCACATCACACTCGTCCTTTGTTTGCTGTGAAGCACAAAATGCTGTCTGAGTGATCTGAATGGTACAAAATGACACCTTGTAAACGTCTCCTGTGTTTTTAGTCATCAGATCTTTTGACGTGAACAAACCCGGCTGTGAAGTCGATGACTTGAAAGGAGGCGTCGCAGGAGGAAGCATCCTGAAGGGCGTGCTCAAGGTAAGATTTGTTTTTATTGTTACTTCACTTGTCTTCTGTTAAAATCAGAGAGGACTGAAAAAAATAAATGTTTGTTTTGCATTAAAATTTGAGGTGGATGTTTGGTTACTTCCTGTCTGGCCTCTCAGGTTGTTTTTCCACAGTACTCATTTAGCTTGAGTTGTATTCTCTGACAGCAGCAGGGCTGAACGATGTTGGAAAATAATCAGCCTTTTATCTTCTGTGTTATTTGGAAAAGCCAAGCACCAAATCATCGTGTAGTTTGACCAACACTATATTAGATACATTAAACAAACTGTACGTTATGATGCATGAATTATCTTCTGCTTTAGCTGGTTTAAAATAATGTGACGTACATATGGAGTAATGCTTTCAAACATTTCAGTCAGTAACCCCTGTCCGGTTAACAATGATAGAAAGGCCGGTTTTGCAGAATACCTGAAACTAAAATAGTCCCACGCAGCTGACTGTTCCTCTTTGACTCTGAAGTTTCCACAGTATCAGGTTCTGTCGAGCCTCAGGCCGTCGTTCAGCAGGTCGAGGTACAGAGTAGCGTGCCAAGTTGATGCTTTCAGTCTGCTTTAGTCTCATGTGTCACATGACCAGAGTGTAATCGCGGCCTTTGCGGTTAGAAAATCTATTTTATTGTATATTGATTTTAATGCAAATGCAGTTAATGGATCAGCCTTTTCTGAAAAACTCGTCACTGTTAGAAGCAACAACATGTATGTTTGTCTTCACGGTCGGCTCTCCACCTGTATTGATCTTGGGTTTGATTTACCTCCAACAACAAACATTGAAAATAAATAAAAAGATTATTAACGCAGCCTTTTTTCTTGCTCTAAACCGTCCTCCCCTCTGTGTGTGCGACCTGCAGGTGGGTCAGGAGCTCGAGGTTCGGCCAGGTATCGTATCCAAAGACCACGAAGGGAAGCTGATGTGCAAACCCATCTTCTCCAAGATCGTCTCTTTGTTTGCCGAGCACAACGACCTGCAGTACGCTGCGCCCGGAGGCCTCATCGGTACGTCCGCACGCACATTTTTAAACCTGGATTCATCCTTTTTATGTTAAGATATTAAAGAGTAACTTCAGACGCCAGCAGTCCCTAAACACATCGCACAAACCTGGGACATATTATTTAATGATAGCTGTCATTTAACATGAGGCTGCTGAAGGAGCTGAAGGAGCAGATCTGACTCTGATGTAAGTAAATAAAGTAAATAAACTGTGTGTGTGTGTGCAGGCGTGGGAACTAAGATCGACCCGACGCTGTGCCGTGCGGATCGTATGGTCGGTCAGGTGCTGGGCGCCGTCGGAGCTCTGCCAGAGATCTTCACCGAGCTGGAGATCTCCTACTTCCTGCTCAGGAGGCTGCTGGGAGTCCGCACAGAGGGGGACAAGAAGGCTGCCAAGGTGAGACGACATGGCATCATGGGATATGTAGTCCTTCTGAACTATAACACAGTGATCCTCAGATCCTCCAGAAACTGATCGTCTTGGTCTCGTTGTGCCTCTGCAGGTCCAGAAGCTGTCTAAGAACGAGGTGCTGATGGTCAACATCGGCTCGTTGTCGACAGGCGGCCGCGTCAGCGCCGTCAAGGCTGATCTGGCCAAGATCGTCCTCACCAACCCGGTCTGCACAGAGGTCGGCGAGAAGATCGCCCTGAGTCGACGTGTGGAGAAGCACTGGCGGTAAGAATCAGTCTGACGGCCGAAGAGCAAAGTCTGTGGAGTCCACAGCTGACAGAGCAATCGAACACAGCTACAGTTATATCTGTGCGGTGATTGGTCAGCTTGGTGTTGTTGCATTTCTGGCTTGTCTGTCTTCTTCTGCCTCGAGCGGTTCAAGCGTCCTGAGCACCGTCTCCTCAGACTTCTATTGTTTCTGCGTTTTAGTAACTTCACTAAAAGTAACTGCTGTTCAACATGATCAGCTCACTTTCAGTCTCCGTCGTTTGTAGCAGCCCACACTAGTGGAGAAGAAGAAACTCAACACAGTTTAACTTTTAACCTGTCAGTCGTCTGTGAAATCACGTTTATATACGTGGACTTCACAGATTGCTGCCAATTAGTTGATTAATTTGGATCCTCGTTAGCTGTGAGCAGCTACAGAAGCAGTTTGATATTAAACACGTGATGATTTCTTTGTTTTATTTAATAATAATAACCTGAGAATCTGGACACTTAAATCTGCAGTATTCATACATTTTGACCTTCTTCCAACATCAACAGGAAAAGTTGTCTGAACTGTTTCCAAACTCAGGAAGCTTCTCGTTAGAGATGAAGATGAAGTAATTAGGAAGCAAACAGAGCGTTTATCTGTCTAATCGCCTCCTTCTTCTTCCTGTCAGTCTGATTGGATGGGGGCAGATCAGGAGGGGCGTGACCATCACACCCACGGTGGACGATGACTGAAGAGGAAAGCGTAACAACGCTTCCCGTCAGCTGGACATCACAACCATCACCACACTCTTAGCTTTTTTTTTGTTTTTATTTCCATGAGGAGGAAGGAAGTGAACGGAACAGGACGCGTCTGCGGCGTGAAGATATTTACAGACGCCTCCTCCCTCGGGTCTTCTTCCTCAGACGAAGGAGAGCCGAGGAGGAGAGGAGGCCCTTTAGACTATCCTAACGGCCCTCCAGAGCCCCCGGGGGGGCTGATCCAGTACAGATCTGATCCTGTACTGTGCAGATTTCAGTCAGAGCTAATAAAAATACATTTGGAAGAAATGTTTGTCCTGTTTCATTCATCTTAAGACGTGTTTGTCTCAGCTGAGGATTCACTGAAGATCAGCATAAAACTTTAAAAGGTTTATCTGTCAGAATCAGACCTGAGTCGAGTCACTGACAGAATTAATTAATGTTAATTGGTTTATTGTTTAAGTTCTTCTTAAAGCAGAAATACCAAATGTTTGCTCAGCTTTTCTTTGTCTTGTGTGATGGAGCAGTAAACTGGACGTGTTTGGGTACGAGAGATTATATTAGCTTTTATCTTGTGCACACAAGTTATCACCGTGACCAAATAATAAACTGATTAAAACAATCACTACTTGTTTACACCAACCTATCGCATTTATATATAAAACTCAGTTTGTTAGCCACAGCTAGCTAAAACTAATGTAGTTCATCAGTCCTTCATGAAGGTATTGTACTCAGCCATTCTTCATTGATATAAAGGGGGTGGACAAAATAATAGAAACACCTGTATAATGCAATACAGTCTCCAAAACAGTAATAAACTGGCAGCTCAGCACAATAACTTAATGTACTTTAAAAAGAAACATATTTAGGGGAAACTGCTGGTTAATTTTAACAAGTGAAACACATTGTCAATGGATAGAAAAATAAAATGTTCATAGAAATAAAATCGGGGGGGGATCACGTTTTTCTATCATACCTTTATTTTGAAAATACATTGAGATCTATGTTGGACCAATTTCCTTCAACATGATGGTTACACATTAAGTACTTCAGTATCTTTTGGGGGTACTTTATATTTAATATTTTGCTTTTACTCTATTACATGTATTTAATTTAACTTTGCAGTTTGAGATTATTAACTCAAAATTTAAGATTGTGTTGATCACAAATTCACAAGCTACCCAGCAGTATATAAAGTTATAAAAAATCTATCTATCTAGTCACAGAGTATTTCTACGCGGGAGCTGCTGCTCTGAGTTGGTGTCAGAGTATCAGATGCCAACATTTAACATTTACTGAAGGTGTTGTCGCACTTCCGGGATGATCCACCTGACGGGCACGAGTCATTACGTCATCTAGGTGTTAGGCAAAGTCAGAGCAAAGTGAAGATGAAGTGGACACTTGTGAAGCTGCGGGCATGATTTTCAGTCAACGCTGAGTTTGCTGGGAGTCACCTGATCCTCTCTGTTTAGTGTTTTATGTTCGCTCCAAACAGACAGACCGTGAACGCATCTCTGGGACGAGTTTTTATTGATTGATTTATATTTTGATTGTGTTGTTTCGGAGCTCAGCTCTTCTTCACCCTCCTCATGGACTCTGCAGGTGAGACCACTTGTGCAGAGATTTCACTGCAGCAAAATATCCTGAACTGAAACCGCCGGGACTTTTGTCCTGGAGGTTCAGAAGCTACTTCCTGTGTTCCAAAGTACATTTACGGCTTCTTATGTTCATCTCTGAGATACTTGGTTGGCTTGGTTAGGAGGGAAATACTGTAGGTTTTACTGCACTACAGCTTTAGTTATTAGTTATTTTTTTGCACACAAACAGCTTCTCAAATATGTTGTTTTGTTAGAAATTAGACAGCTGAAACAATTAGAGATTAATCAATAAGTGGATCGACTTCTTAACTATTTTTATAACTTTGCAGTCAAACACATTTCATGGTTCTAGCTTCTTAAATGTGAACATTTTCTGCCTTTCCTTTTAATTATGATTAATGATTAATTTATGTTTAATAAGGTTTTGACCTTTTTACAAGCTAAATAATCATTTAAAGGAGAAAACAATCAGCACATCTGTTTATTTCTTTGGACAGAGCCCTTGTTTTGTTTTGGGAAAAAGTTTTTTTTCCTCAATAAAAATATAACAGATTTTCAATAAATGATTAATTTAAATCACAAACAAATTAACACTTAATATTTCTTTTTTTTTGAAGATAAATATATTTTTGAGGAAAATGGACAAAAAAATATTTTACTTAATTTTAGCTGTGCATATTTGTTGAAAAAAAGATTTAATCAATTATTTTGAATGTTCTGCCTCAGTTTTATGATTTGATCCACTGTTAGGCATCAAGTGTTGCCCATAAAAAAGAGTCTAAACCACAATTAAGCATCTGGTTTCTCAAACTTTCACTCAGGAGCAAAAATCAGCCTTTAACTTAAAAAAAAGAATAATTATTTTATTTTACATTTATCTTGATAATTATCAATATCCAATTACATTGATTTTTATTATCGTTATAACATTTTGGCCATATGAAACAGTTTAGTTAAGATCGTGCGAGAAGTTTAGTGAAACTGCGAACAACTCGTGGACATCTGAGGAGTGGCGAGGAGCCACGAACGTCACACTGAGTTGTAGTAAGAGGTCACAATTCAATGAGGTTGAAAACCACTTTTTAAATTTCAAATAATGTGTTTTATATAATTATTATATTTTCTTTAAGTAAATATACATATGTGAAAACTTAATCTGAGAAGAAACTGTAGCTGTAGCGGAGTAAGTAGAAAGAAGCACATGTTATTATATACAGTACTGGAGTACTTTGGAGACATTTAATTCAAATCTACACAGTAATTAAACATTTGCCACCCTGCAAATCCATGAATAAACATCCTGAATGAAAGCATTTATAATGAATTAACCTTTAACATTTAAAAGATGAGAGGATGCGTTTGGGTTCATAGTAACAATCTGGTCTTCCGGCTCTCATTGGTCAGAGCGTCAGCGGGGACGGGACGGCGGCGGTCAGAGGCGTTCCCCTCTCAACGTCATCATGAACCAGATCCGCAGGAAACGCACGGCCTCGGACAGGAAGCCGCTGGGACGCTTCCTGTCCTGGACCTCAGACCGGACGGGGATCCCAGAGGACGGAGAGACGGAGGGCAGAGAGGAGGCGGGAGGACGGAGCTCAGGTGCTGTTTCACAGCTGGACGTGACGCTGATGTCACTTACTTTTTGTTTTCATTTACCAAACATGTTTCATTAGATTACATCTTGAAGGGAGGGTTGAGTTAAATCTTTCTCATGGTGATTAAAACCTATTGACATGAACCCGGAGCTACACTAGGTCCTGTAGCTGTGAGATAAACAAAGTTCCTGCAACTTAAAGTTGCCTAAAATATTAAATTCTGTCTTTGTGTTTGTGTCCCTCCACTAGGGCTACAACAAACTATTGTTTATACAATCTGTTAATCTGGCCATCATTTTCTCTGTGGTCTATAAAATGGAGAAAAATATCGTTCAGTTTTTCCAAAAGCCCAAAACGACGTCAAAAACCCAAAGATATTCAGTTTACTGTCACAGAAACCAGAACATATTTTTAAAATTTAAAAGAATTTTCACTTCTTGTATTAAAAAATGGCTCAAAATAATACTTAGATTATCAAAACAGTTGCAGATTAAGTTATTAGCTCTACGCTTCACACCAGCTCAGCAAGAAGACGCATATTATAAAGAGGGTAAGTGTAGAGGACGCCCTCCTGACGAGCCTCAGACCCCTGAAACTTTAAACACAGAACGAGGTTTGTTGGCTTTTGTCCTCGCTTAGTTACACTACAATCACGTTACAGCCAGAAGCGATCAGAGGAATGATTTCACATCTAATAAGAAGGGAAACATGTTAACATGTTAGATAACAAAATAAAAGAAGTTTGAAAAACGAAGCCTCGTTCGATCAGATGTGTGTTCATGTTTCAGGTGCTGCTGTGGCCGTGGAGGACGATCGCGACGTCGGCTGGGGTCGAGTGTGTGTTTTCCTGCAGAGTTTGGGGAAGAAAGTCGACAGCCGGATCCTGAACCTGGCTCACTGTGACCTCACAGCTACAGACCTGATGGAGCTAGGTGGACATTTTACTCTCATTTTATAACTGTACAACAGACATCTACTTTATTTTGGTTAAAGTCAAATCATTGGTGCACAAGCCCCAAAATGTAAAATATGGTGAAATAAATACTTTGTAGGTACAACTACAGCGTGAAAGGATCCAACAATGGAGACAAAATGAAAGTAATATGTTCAAAATGATTTGATAAAGCATGTTGCAGGTTTCTCTGAAGCGTTTACGATGAAACTGAAAGTGTTTCGTGAAGGTAGAATTTCATTTTAGAGGATTTTCCAACCTGATAAGAACGAGTCAACGCTGAGAACTGCTCATGTAGGAAGAAGTCAAGTCCAGTTTTAGATTCAAGACAGAGTGTTTGGCTGAAACACTCAAACGCAGCGTAACAACAACACAAGTAGAGACATGAAGTCAGCTCACCATGATCAAAACTCCTCTGAGCTTATTGAACGTGTGTTTCAGTTGTTAGAGGAAGATTGTGTAATTTTGTATTTCTAACTATAACACAGTTTCACTTTAAACCAGAGGCTCCAGACTCAGAGGTCAGGACTCCGGTGAGATTAGGTTAAAAAGATTTGTTAACCTTCAATGAGGAAACTCAGATGACAGAAACAGAAACAACATTCAGAAAGGACAAGAAATAAAAACAATACACCCATTAAAAGCACTCTGACACCTGATCAGAGCAGCGAATCAGGGGCAAGCACAGAGGCAGCTTTTAAATCAACTTATTGATCGTCTACAGTAATGCACAGCAGAGAGGGAGGACACTGGCTGTAAAGCCTTGATTTATAATTAATTATTAAAGCAGGTTTCAGCTCACATCAAAGGAGCTTTATTTTCTCAGGAACAAGACCGGGCCTTCTTATAAACTGAGTCGTCTTCCAGTTTAGTTTTCTGTCACCAACGTATTGACAGGACTTTACAAAGGGGGCAGGAGATAAATCTGAGAGGCTGCAAAATGATTATGCTCCACAAAATGTTGTTGTTTGTCCCCGTGAGTTATGAGATGATTTAACTTTCTCTGGCATGAAAACAAATTTACAAATAAATTTTCTTTTAAAAATCACTGTTGCTTCGTGTCCTTCCCCTGATATCTAGACTCAGAGTTGGCTGCTTCCCCCCCCCGACCTCTCTCTCTCTCAACGTGGCTTTTGCATGTGTTTGTAGTCACCAGACGAAGAATCAGGGACATTAATGTGTTTGCAAAATCATGAAAAACTATTGGTAAAAAAACACCCTGCCTCCTTCCACACCTGACGTATCACTGCGCTGCGAGTGTGATTGTCTGTTTAGGAAAGTTAGTCGTAGAGAAAAGATGTTTCAGATGTCAAACAACCCGACGAGCACTTCGTTCAAGCAGCCAGAGGCCTGAATGCTACAGGGGACGAAAGGTGTCACTGCTTTGTTTGAGGGGAACAACACAGAGCACATTTTGACTTTGGTTGGAAAGTCACAGGTAGCTGCGAGTCTGAAGATCAGCATCCACGTCTGCTGACCGCATCCTCTGCCCTCCTTCTTCCTCTTCTCGTCCTCTCAGCGACGTTGCTCCAGTTTCTCCCCCAGCTGGAGGAGGTGGACCTCTCCTGGAACGAGCTGATTGGCGGATGCCTGGCTGCGCTGACCTCTCACCTCCAGCGCGTGGGCGGGATCAGAGCGCTGAGGCTCTGCAGCTGTAGGCTGAACGCTGACGACGTCGCCGCACTCGGTGGGTCAATATTATTATTACGTAGAATATGGACAGACTGACAAAACTAAACCTCTGTAATAAAGTTACATAAAACTTTTAGTCTGTTAATAGATGAACTATTCCGTTTGAACTTTTTAAGAACTTTTGTTAAGAACCAACTTGTGAAATGTGGATCAGAGTAAACTAAATCTCTTTGGTTTTCTGAAGACGTCGTCTTGGTCTCTATTTTCTGACACGTCAGAAATAATTATCAGATTGATCAATAATAAAAATGATCGTTAGTTGTAGGTGAAAATGTTTCAAAGAGAGTCGCGTTGATTTTATTGCTTGTAAACGACAAACGTTTGTGTAGGTGAAGCTCTCGGCTGCGTTCCTCTCTTGGAGCTCCTCGATTTGTCGTGGAACGGTGGCGTTGGGGGCGGCGCTTTGCAAGGCCTGCTGGGTAAACTTCACCCCACTCTGAGGGAGCTCCGCCTGGTGGCCTGCCGGCTCACTGCAGCTGATGTTCCTGCACTGGGTACTCACCTTTAATGCACATATGCTTTCATAAGGATGCAAAGACTGGAGATAAGGGATGTTGCCTTATTTACTTATATTTCCTACATTTCCCATAATGCCGCTGGAGAACACCCACAGAACATGTTGTGTTCATGAAGACACTGTGTGTATTATAAATCTGTCTGTCCCTCTCAGGAGGGATGGTGTCTGCTCTCCCCAGACTCAGTGTGTTGGACATCTCCTGTAACCCTCAGCTCGCACAGGAAGTAGATGTCGGCGGCTTCAGAGAGCTGACCTCCTCCCTCTCCCACGCCGCCTCCCTCACCACGCTGCGCCTTCAGGCCTGCGGTCTGACGACGGACAGCCTCGACGCTCTCAGTACGAGACCTTCTGTCAGTACACATGTACATGTTTGGTTTAGGTTAACGCAGGGAAAGACGCTGTTTTCCGTTTGCAGGTTGAGTTTCTGCAGGTTTGCTTCTTCAGACGCAGCAGCTGCAGCTTCTTACTCAGGCATAGAAGCAACATGCTGTTATTCAGGGAGTTTCCAGCTCTCTGCAGAGGCTAAACATGGCAAAAGAAAATGTTTTTCCTGCATTATTTTGTTCAACTTGTATCGCTCCATATAGACTTTATTTTATTATTACTTATTTTGGTTTTACTAAAAATGCTCGCCACATTGTTGTAGCCGTTTGACATAAATTGCTAATTCAGTGGAGATTAATCAAAATCTAAACGCTGATGGATTCTGCTAAAGTTGACGGCATTTCACCTGAAGGTATCGCCGTAGCAACATGATCACTTTAAAGAACTTTTGAGTCTGAATAACTTCACACGTTTACATTCCCCGTCCCGCAGGTGGTTCGCTCCGCTGCCTCCCCTCACTGCGAGAGTTGGACCTGTCCTGTAACAAAAGTCTGGCTGGAGGCCTGAGCCGCCTCACCGTCCACCTGCCTCATCTGACTCACCTGGAGAGCCTCGACCTTCACCTGTGCTGTCTCACACACAGCGACCTGGAGGCCCTGAGTGAGTCCGAGTGTGAATCTTAAAGCTCAGACTGACCTGAAGCAGGTACTTGCAGCAGTCACGTGACTCCTTGTCTCCAGTCCAGGTGCTCCCCTCTTTGACGGCGCTGACGGAGCTCGACGTGTCGTCCAATAAGGCAGCAGGGGGCGTGGTCCACCAGCTGGTCTCTGCCCTCCCTCTGACACAGATGAGGCGTCTGCCGCTCAACAGCTGCAGCCTGAACGAGGAGTCCGTCACTGCTTTGGGTACGCACATACTACTGATGCTGCTAGAGCTAGAACTGCAACCACTACCAGTAGAACTGATACTGCTGATACTGGTACTGTGAGTATTAATACTGCAGGGATAGAAGTATTCACATAGTTTAAAAGTGGTAATATTACAATGAATAAATATTATTACAAGCAAAAGTATAATTTGACCTGGGTAACAGTACAAAGGTATTAGTAGAAAAAGTAGTTATTTAGACAAACA
This sequence comes from Lepomis gibbosus, assembly GCA_029875015.1. Classification (NCBI taxonomy): domain Eukaryota; kingdom Metazoa; phylum Chordata; class Actinopteri; order Centrarchiformes; family Centrarchidae; genus Lepomis; species Lepomis gibbosus. Next base: position 11,622 of record JAPMOB010226387.1, read on the forward strand.
TCATGGTTATATTATTATACTTTATAATATTGGATTATTATTACTGATGCATTCATATGTAAATTGTATTTTACTGTTATACTTGGTCAAGATAGAGGTCATTTTCATTTTTAATTGGGTAGTTTATAACAAATATTGTTATAGCTACTAAATAATGTATTAAAAACTACAGTATTTCCTCCTGAAGTGGGAATACTCAAGTACAAGTACCTCAGACTTGGACTATAGTACACTGCTTGAGAAAAATGTAGTCAGTTACTCATCAAATTAACCATTTTATTTTACTTTTAAATACATAAAAAGTCTGTTGAGGTGTTTGTATTTTTATGCCTGATGTGTGTGTGTGTGTGTCAGCTCTCGCCGTGCCGTACCTGC
>JAPMOB010226390.1:0-25206 GCA_029875015.1 Lepomis gibbosus
GAGAGAGAGAGAGAGAGAGAGAGATTTTGTTTATGTTTACTTCCTTTAAATCAGATTTCCCCCAAATTGTTAATATTCATGATAAATAAACAGACAACCCCCTGCTTTATTTCAAATAAAAGACAATCTGCTTGCACACATTATATTTTGGTTTCCTCCATGCACACATTCTCTCTCCTTCTCTTTTAAACACACACACATTCACACTTCCCTCAGGTGGTTTCCTCTTGTCTCAGCGGCCGTGTTCATCACTTCTCTCTGCCTGGCTCCGACACACTCTCCACTTCATCACTGTCAGAGCAGGAGTCTGCTGTGTGAGTGTGTGTGTGTGTGTGTGTGTGTGTGTGTGTGTGTGTGAGCTCAGTGTGTGTCTGTTAGTGCATATCTGAGTGTGATGTGTTTGTGTGTCTGCATGTGCACACATTTCTGTGAGAGAGCGATTTCCTCTGCATGTGTGCACCCACGTTATTTGACCCACAACACACCCGCGCAGACACACCCCTGCCCGTTTGATGCAAACACTAACATTACTTTCAATTACTGGGGCTCTCTTTTCGAGGTGAAGTGAGAAATAAATGAAAACAACAACAAAAACCAAAACACAGCCGGTGTTTCTCCTCCAAAGGCCGCTGAGGAAAGCAAATCCCTCCGTGCTCGTCCGACGCCCGACTCTTTCTATTTTGGGTCGACTTTAAGTTTTTAATTTGGATTGATTGCAGCAGCGTAGGTGTTGCAGCCGCCGGGATAATGAACACTCTGGGAGAGGGAGAACTGAAGCATTATTAATGAGACACTTAAAGGTGAAAGTATGAGGGAAGGAGGGAGAGCAGAAAAGAGGCAAATAAATGAAGAGAGAGGAGGAAGAGACACGAGGAGTTTGATATTTGGGGAAAGCACTAACAAGGGTGTAGCAGCAGAAAGAAAGAAGGCAAAATGTAAACAGGAAGTGAAAGATAAAAGAAAGAAAGAGGCTAAAGAGAGAATGTAGAAGAGTTAAGGGATGAAAATTCAGAGGGTAGGATATCTTGAATAAACAAATATATAAGAGAAAAGATAATGGGTGGAATCAGATGTAGCCTATACCAAAAAACCAAAAGACAGAAAACTCTGCTGTCTGACTACAAATTTGTTTGTTACTTTGAGTTACAGGTATATAGGTTACTTTGATAGTTACTCCTATATTCCTGAAAAATGATTTGAGTTTAAAGCTTGTAAAACTGAACCAGAGTGATTGGTCCATTTGTCTTTGGATAGCAATGTGGGCGTGTCAGTCAGTTGGTAAGTCCACCACTTTGGTCCAGATTAGATTTGATTGCCATCCGATTTTGTGCAGACTTTCAATTAATAAATCCTCTTGACATTGATGATCCTGCCATGGGATTTCATACAGCCTCACAGGGCCACTAGCGCGGCTCATTCACTCTGAATAATACTTTTAAAAGGACACAGTGCAAACATTTGTTGTAGGCTACTACCTATAAAAAGTAGCTCCCTACATTTCATATATAAGCAAGATCCAATGGTCACATTTCACAAATCTATATAGATGAAATGTTTAAGTTAAGTTTGTTTTTAAAGAGCTGAGATAATTTTTTAGCTTTAAGGCAAAAAGCCAATTGTATCATTGTAATCTGCTTCATGCTTGAATTTCTATAGTGGCCACGAAATTCAGACCAGCCCTTTAATGTCTCCCTTAAAAGTACAGAGTCAATCATTTCCATAGAGCTTTGTGGGGAAGCTTGTTTGCATGATTGACAGGAGTCTCAGCCTATCACACTCTGTTGGTGTTTTCAGGCAACAATAACTGGCAAAGACGGTGTAAAGATGGCAAGAAGTGAGCCCATCATGAATCTGAGTCACGTCCATGTTTTTGTACAGTTTATGGTTTAAGAAGGAAGGAAATGAGTCACTAGCTGTGTTTTGAATTTTGTGTCAGTCTGAATACTCTATTATAGCTATTTTAAAATCTAATGACGTATCATCTTTAGAGATCATTGTATTTTTTATTTTTATTGACGAGAGAAAGAAACAATCTGAAACTAAAACAAGACACAGAGCTGAGATCTGTGGAGTCATAATAAATGCAGTGCTGTATGCTCAACTGTCCTCTACGCAGCTACTGATTTACATACAGAAAAGAGACCAAAATAGCACATGGCTTGAAAGGTTTAAGGTAGTGTGATGTGACAAAGAGAGACAAAAAACAAGTACAGGTGAATAAAGAGAGTAGAAGGGAACTAGAGAACATACAACACTCGGGAAAATAGACAGAAACAGATAGAAAGCAAAGGAAGGTGTAGAGTTGAATGATTTCTGTTACTGTTTCTAACAACTTCACCTGAATAAGAGCTGCTGCTCGGCCAAGCTGTGAGTTCTAGAGAGGCTGCAGACACAATAGTATTAATAAAAGTGATCCCTATGGTGCTGCAGATGTGTTCCTCATTAGTCTCTGCTCCACTATAGAAAGCCGAAATTGATTATCACTGCAACACCTCCCAAACTCTGAGGTTTGTGTTTTTGCTGCAGCACAAAAAAAAGTCTCCAGACAAACTAAAGCAGAAGGCTGAGAATTGATTTTCACTTTGTGAAGCTTGTATTGGTGGAATTGTTCCTCTCCTCAAGCCAGAAGCCTATCCTTGAGGATCTGGAGTTTGAAGACTTCAGGGTTCGTTCAAAGGTTTGTTGCTGAGCCCAGGGGTTCATGGAAAAGCCTGAAGGAATTCCCCAAGGAGCCGTCTTGGGATGCCCAGCAAGTTCTGAAGATTCTTTGAAGAACAGTTTTTTCCTGGTAGAGAAAATTAATGACTTTAATGTGATGTAATGTATTTAAGGTTCAGTAAGAAAAGTCAAAAAACATGAAAGGGTCTATGATGTCATGTTGGTTGTGGGTTGACATGGACCAGATTATTTTTAATTGAGTGCTTGGATAGTATTTGAACACAACCAGCCTGACGCACAAGGTACCCTTCCCTTCCCTGGGTTTTCTAATATGTAACCCAGCTGACATAGTATAGTCAAAGCTGACTTTTTTAAAGTTTTACGTTACATTATGTTATACACGAGTCATGTCATGTGATGTACTAATTTAAACCTCATACCATGATCTTTTCCTAAACCTATCTTAAAATGGTGTTCCATACAGACGCTAAAGGGCATCAAATCAAAGCTTTGTTAACGTGTTGACAATACAGATCATTTAGTCTTGTAAAATAATATATATAATAATAAAGTTAACATTTAGTGTAGCTTCTTACGTTGAGAAAACATAACACACCATCACAAAATGGATAATGTTATTGTCGCCTTATCTCGAAATGCAAACGTTTTTGTTCTGCTAAATCTATTAGCGCTCCCTGTGGACCATTTTAGCATTTTATAGAAAATTGTTCCTAGCAGAAACTGTTCACGATGAAGTCTGTGGGTTATCTTGAGACTCATGGACATAATATCTGGAAAGATACTTTGCTGTTGAGTGTTCAAATGTCATTTTTGACACTATGAGCACACTAAATAGTAACAGTTTTCTTCTCAATTGTTGTGTTGTGGTGGAGGCTGAGTTCTCTACTTTACAACTTCCCCACAACAACCTGAAACGAAAGGCCAAGTAGTAAAATGTTTTTTTTTATTTGGGTGAAGTGATCCTTTAAAAACAGATGCATAATGCGCTTAACTAAAACAAAAGGACCTGATCTTATTGTTAAATGTATAAACTGGGAAACATCTTAAGTTATAAATTCTCTGTTTGAAGGTTTTCAGTTGTATTTCCAGTGCTACCCCTTTGAATTAAAATTAAAAATAGATATATTGCAATCCACTGTGATAATACAGTAACATACAACACGACAGCAGTGTGTGTGTGCGTGTGTGCACACACATACACACCTGTCAGTGCTTCACCTGATCCTGCAACAAAAGCAGCATCTCGAGGGAGCAGCAGCAGTATCCTCAACACCAGCAGCTATATATAATACACCTAATTTGCATCAGTCTACAAGTGTACAACAACTCCATTTTGGTTGTTTTCAGTGCCGACAGCAACATCTAGGAACGAACTCTCAATAATATTTCTCTCTTTTCCCCGTGCTTATTTTCACCTATTTCATCACACCGCTGTCCTTGAAGCATTCTTACTTCCCTTTACATCACGTTTCATCAGGCAGACATGCACCAGCGCTCTTCACCAACCTGAAAGTGAAAAGATTCTCTAAAAGCACCTCCCTTTACATCCTCCTGCATTTTGCCAGCACCATCCATGACAAGAATTTCATTCAAGCCTAACAACCAAAGGTCTGTGGTGCGCTCCGTTTGCTCGGCAGGGGTCCCTGACACCTCTGCAAGTGATTGCTGGTGGTCTGTAGTCGGCCAAGGGAGGGTGTCTTATTTCAAAAACAGAGAGGAGAAAGATTTGTGGAAGCCTTAAAGCCCTAAAGGCATGCTGGCGCCTCTTATCCTCTATCCCAGTCAGAGGAAGCAAAAGCCTCCCGCCGAACCACCCTGTGCAGCAATTACTGCAGAGAAGCAGCCAAGGATGGATGGATGGATGGATGGATGGATGGATGGATGGATGGATGCGAGATGGATCTCTGTTGGTTATGTCCGCTCATCATCTCTGCAAGTGACTGTGAAGATAGTGTTTGTCTGATGATGCCACATATCGCTGAAATTTGCTTATTTGGCAGAAATTTGATAAAAAGAGAATGAGGAACAGTTGATCACATTTAGTCTAATGTTTTAACCATGTTATTCTGTGTTGCACGGTCAACAGGTACGTGCAATTAGAGCTTTTTTCTGTCATTACTGCCCTGTTACTTAATAAAAACAATAGCTCACTACTGGAAATGTTACACAATTTTAAAAAACTACCTACCACAAAAACCCCAATGTTACTGGGATATAAAATTAAACCAATCTCCAACACTGCAAACAATCTACAGTTTGCACGTGCAAGTAAATAGCAAGGCAGCAAAAGACATGTATCACATCCTTCATCAGTGGCTGTGTTTACTGTTTTGAGCTGTTACTTTCATCCAGCGCCCAACAACACCTGGAACCTTTAGTATCACCTCCTGAACAGTGCCAGTGCAGGAAATTGCCCCCAAAGCCAGGGGAGTACAACTACTATGTGTTAACTTAGATTGCCAAGTTCCTGTTATGGTAAAGCTCAAGGCTAGTAGTTGGACAGGCTTGGAAAGCAGGTTAAAAACAGGAACTGGTTTAGGGCAGTTAAAGGCCGGAACGGCACTCAAGTTGTGGCAACAAAGCAGCATACACAATCGGTCAAGGAATCGGGTTGGTACAGTATCTAAACTGAGGCTAAAAGGGTAATAAGGGACAGGTGTGCATGAAGGAGCAGGGTGAGGCGACTGGTGGGAAACCATGACAGCATCTGGGAACGTCCGTGAAAATGCAGGAAGTAGGTTCTGAGGCTATTAAGTGTGTCGTGACATTGTGTTCACTTTGTATTACTAAAGAGTTTAGACATCTGACATCAGAGACATTCAAATGGTGCTATTGCTTGAAATGTATCAAAAGAATCTAACCTGAAAGGCAAACAATACCCTTCAGATTTTACTGAAACTGCAGGTTGCTTAAAAAAGAGAATTCTGACCTCAATGATGCTAAAACCTTGTTAAATAAACTTTTAATCTTTATATTGTCATCAAGTCAATTCATTATTGTTAGACGTCCAGTGCCACGACTCCCTGTCCTCATCACTTTAAAGCTAGTAGCCACACTGTTTTTTAATGAATACATCATCTCGTTGTTGGAGTATTATAAAACACAGAAACTGTCACATTAACTGTGGTTGGAAGCACTGTTGAGAAATGTTGATCAGCATGTGTGCTGGCACCTGTCCTGGTAAAATCTGCTCACAACAGAGCCAGCATGTTGGAAGTTTATCACAGTGTTTGTACTTGCACTGAAATCAGCAGCATGAGCCCTGTAGTATCACACTTCAGGTTTTTACTGATTCAAACAAACAGCAGGCCTTTCTCAAATGTCATTTCAGTCGCATTTGAGTACCGGAAAGGTCGACAACATACAGAAAGTTACAGTTTTCAGCTTGAACTGTAGGCAGAGTGAAGTGGTGCTAATTAGCAGAAATGTATTCGTACCAGCGAGGAAGTTTTGAATTACACAAGCTGAATTCTTTGGCAGTCTCTGCTTCACAAGAGAGTCACACATTCTGGGCTCGCTGTGAGCTAAAAGAGACGTTAAAAAGTTAATTGTTTGGTGATAATTTCTCTGATTATATAATTTGTAAGTTGTTGGAGGAATTTGTGGGATTTTGTGGATCTGCTGTCTGCAAGGTTTTTATCGTGTGTTGCACAAATCAACACACACTTACAAAAGCAGCTCCCCAAGCACAAACACACATACTTTTAATACTAACAGGGAACGTGAGGCTGTGCAATCCTGGAAGAACGATGGAAAGTATAGGGCTTACTATATTACTACATGTTTGTTGCTTATTGCCAGCAATTCCCATTAAAAGACCAAAACCAACAATGAATTGATTACACCAACAAGTATTGTGTTTCTTCCTGTGAGACACAGCGCTCCATTGTTGTCCACTCTTAAAACCCATCAGTGAGCCTCACCGCTGCACCGGGTGACCTGTTCCTTCATCACCATGAACACAAACACTGTACTTTATTTTGCCTCAGGCCCACATACACCGTACTGCTGCCCCAAATCCTCACTAGAGCGCTACATGTGGATTAAACCACATCCGTCCCCACCAAATGCACTATTTTTGCCTTTGTGAGTAACGTTTGCTGAAAACTACAGTGAGCAGCTGTTTTATTAAATTACTCTATGTACTGTATGTTTGTGACACATGCTGATTGTTGAGTTTGGTCTTTTCATTGTTAGTTGTTAGCAATAACAAAGATATGGAATATCACCAGCTGTTGCTTTTAATAGAGGAAAACTGGCAGTGAAAGTGAAAGGGGAGTGTACATAGACAAAATTGAAAATGAATTTGTAAGATAAAAGAATGAGGAAAGCTTAACAGTGACTGATGATCTGCCATCTGAAAAATGTCCCCTTTATTCAAACTTCACTTGTTGTCTGAGAAAAGCTCAGACAAAAGCTGAACTGATGGTCATAGAAACTCAGAGACTTTCACACGTCTCGTAGCCTTCATGCAGTCTCCATCTGCTCACGAAGCTCCTGAAAATGTCTTTTGCTTCCCAGTGATTTTTTTTGTCATTCCAAGGTCGACAATGAACCTTCATGCTTATTAAGATATGGACTCCAGGGGTCCGACACACTAAAATTTTACAATATTTAAATTCTACACGAGTACAAGAATAGCACCTTTCACAGTCTGTTAGAAGTGGTCAAACATGCTGGTAGCTTTGTGAACACCTTCACACTTAATAAGAAACAAAAGAAAAGATAAACGCAGATCTGCACCTGAAAGAAGAGAACCAAATGAAAAAAGAAGAAATTTAAAGGTGGAACAACATCAGGAAGCAAAAAGAAGTAAACAGGATTGCAAGAGAGGAATATAAACATTGTCTTGGATTTAAAGAGAAAGAAGATGAGAGATAGAAGTGCATATCCACGAAGACAGGGAGAGAATGAGCCTAAAGGGGGAAAAATGAGACCGCTTTGCACAGAAAAGAAAATGAGATGGAATCCTGCATCCATCTATAAAGGAGAAAAATGAGCTTGACAAAAGCAGCAGAAACGTGAGAGAGAGCCACATCCATGAAGAAAGAGCAATAATTAACTCGAAAGAATAGAAGAGCAGGAAAAAGGCAGCAAGGGCTGCATTTATTAAAAAAAAGAAAAGAGTGGCAAATAAGATTGAAAGAGCAAAGAGAAAGAGAAAAAGAGAGGTGTGCATTATAAATTATTCACTAAGATGGATATGTGCAGCTGATGGATGGCTTTAAGACACAGGTAAATACTTAAAGAGAGGAAAAAGGAGAAGTTTGCATCCAAAGAAAATGAAAATGGAAGAGAGAAAATGGATTTTAAAAGGGCTGATGGAGAAACAAACTCTGAATGGAGGAGAAAAGGGAGAAAATGAGGTTGGAGGAGAGAACAGAGACGTCTGCATGTAGACTGCATGTTTCCAGAAGAAAAAATGAAGAAAAAGACATCAGCATACAGGATGAAATGTGATTTCTGTTCATTCAAGGCCTGCTTAGGTTGTTCAGTGTAAAGCCCCGTAGGGAATTTACATAAGTAATGATGTTTCCCCTAATCTCTGTAGAAGGACAGGGCAAAGAGCAAAGCTGTCTTTTTGTTTTAAACTTGAATACATGAAAAGCAATAAATCAACCATATCACCAATACTGTCAAGCTTTGGAGAAACTCTACGATGAAGGGATTCAAAAATGTTTGGAAGTTTGCATAAGAGTGGTGCTGGAAAAAAACTGAATGAGTAAGAATGACAATTGCAATTTCCCTAAAATATCACTGGAGAAGTGCTGACTGTAAGAACGTCAAGAAACCATTCAAGGAGTGTTGCTGGCTGAATACACAGCAGCCAGACCTCAAAGTCACTTCTTTTTGGTCTGACATCTGCTTACACTCTTTTTGTAAATTATGTGCACTCTGTATAGTTGATTATGAACCATCAGAAGCAGCAAATAGAGAAACAGAGAAGCGGCTGATGTAGTCAGACTTCACACAGAGACTGAAAGACTCAGATTTAACTAACAGTCCAAGAGGATCAGGTCATAAGTTGCGCAAAGCTGTCTCCTTGACTGGACTGCAGTTATTTAAACTAAAAACATGACAGACTGAGCTACAGCTTCAAGCTGCTCAGCTGCAGCATTCTGCTTTTGGAGAAACTGAACAGTGAAAAGACTTTTTACCAGGAAAATGCATCGATAAAGGTCCACTGTGGCATGTAGCAACTGTTTCCTTGTTTATGTTGTCATATTGTAGTTCTGTGACTCCTGTATGGCAGCTTTGCATGATTCAAAAAATAATTTTCTTATACTGGCTCTTCATGTAAGCTTTCATTTCAGTGTCTGTCTTTAAGTTGTAAAAGTGTTTTGCAGTGAAAAAGTAGCTGCCTGCTCTGCCAGCTGCCTGCTGTCATTGGCTGGATGTGGATGTGGAGTCGGCCGACTCCTCCAGATATTTGGCATGCTAGATATCTGGCTGGCGTTGGCGATGTGTCAGAAATGTGTCAGGGAGCCGTTTTTTGTAGTCGTCGTTGAGTAGTTCACACTTAATGACTGGCGGCCGCCGATCGATCAATGATTTACCCCCGATCACAGCCTGGTGGTCGCCGAGCAGCAAATTGGGCTAAAAATCATGTAGTGTGAACTAGGGATTAGGGGCAAATGACCATAAATGAAATACCAGCTCCATTCAGAACAGGAGGAAATCTGAGGTCTTTCCTCACTGGGATTTCTTCTAAATACTTTAACCCCATTATTTGAAGCTTTGGCCATGTTTAACATGAACATCTAACATTGTAACATTGTAGATAAGTCATAAAATATGGAAAAGCATAGCTCTCCAAGGCCGTAGCCATGGAGCCAACAAAGGTGGGACAGGTCAACACATTCTCACTCCCATCTCGTCACATATGGACACTTGGTCAAGAGCCCTTGGGGTCAGTTTTTAACGTCCTGGGTACCCCTTGAGCGCTATATTACAGTCTAATATACCATATCTTTGCCAAACTGGCCCCTACATATAATCCAACTACAAACCAAGTGAGGCTTGTCTCTTTTTTTCTCCATTAATTGACAGGCACATCTAGCATTACTCACATAGTGACGTTACCTTGGTGTTGGATGTTTAATGGCTTTTCAGTTTACATAATGCAAGACAAAGATCGACCAACTACTTTCTTTTGCTACTGGCGGCCTTTTCTGTCCTGACTGGCTGGGAGGATGGAGAGTCCAAGGCAGAGCCAGGACCTGCTGGAGGGATTACAGCACCCAGCTGGCCTGGGAGCGCCTGCTTATTGCCAAGGAGGTGGAGGATGTTGTTGGGGTAGAAAAGCACAATTGGGCAGGAAAACTGACTGATGACAGGCTAGATGGAAAGTTAAAATAAACTTAGTAAAGGTTTGCTGTAAGGCATTCTGGGAAATATAGGAAATCACTAACTGAATTAAAAGTTTAAGGAAAGTGCAAATAAATTACACATCACTCCAAGAGCTCTTTCAACGTCACACACTGATAATATATAACAAAGGAGATTGTCCTTGAAGTTTGTTCTTAAACGTGCTTCAAAACCAGCTTCCATAGTTTTTCTGCCTTCATTTTTCAACCAAGACAGAAATCAAATGTGGAAAAAAAGAGAAATGAAAACAAATCACTTGTAACACTGCTGACAGGTGGACTTTTAGTATTACAAGAAGACAATTTTCCACGCCAAAACAAATAGCTTTTACTTAACAAATGAAAGAAATACACATACAGCAATCAGCACACGTGTTACAAAGCCATGATAATTACTAGAAAATAATTATTCCTAAATAGGACTGAAGGAGAAATTGATAAAGTAACATGAAAGCAGTCTCGCGTCAGTTAGATTGTGTGAAAATGAGACGCGCTGAGAAAAGAGAAGCTACTGAAGTACATTGTGTAATATCACCTCATATGATTCATGTAGTATTTCTGTCAGCTCTTGGCGTGATGCATCACATCCTCTGCTTTATATTCTGCAGAAGACATCCATCAAATTGTTCAATCCTCAACCTTGAAGGAGGAGAGGATGGATGCAGAGGCCTTCCACTGCCTCCATGTAGCTGCATCTGAACACCTAATACATATAAATGTATTTATTTAGATTCACAAAACATTTATTGTCTGCCCTGGCTTTGCATCATTTTTGTTATACGCACTATCATCATTAAATTCTATTTGTCACAGGTGAATATTGACAGTTTGAAAGCTATTCTTAACATTCCTGACAGAGTAATAAAAGCCATCAAAGCCCTAATTTCCAGGAAATTAATGGCCAATGTCATTGATGTTATTGCGCTATTACCTGCAAATATCTTAATGTTAATGGCACTTTGTTTTTTAGTGTCCTGTTTTTAGTGTTGTATTGATTGTGTGTGAGTTGTCTGCTTTTAGAGGCGTGTTGTGTCAGTTACATGACAATGAGCTACTACAAATTTACATTTGCAGCAAGATTGAAAAACAAAAGAATAATGACTTATTTCAATGAAAATGTTGTTCAGGGGATGTCAGAGGATGATAACTCTTTGGGGAACAACGAACATGCAAAACACACTACAATCAGTAATATTTTCTGGGGTATCATGTCCAGAGCTTTCACACCTCCACACAAGATGGCCAGCCTCGAAGGGAGGACGAGGAGGAGGAAGAGGAAGCTACACTCTTCTTCCTTTCGATAGCGCTGAGGCGAGGAGCAGATGGTGCGAGAGATTGGAAACATCGTCTGGAGTCGGACAACCCTGGGCTAATGGCAAGCTGTGCTGGCAGCGCTGTGAGTGTGTGAGGGGTTGGAATTGTCTTACTGTGCAGAGCTGGCTTGCTAAAATTCATTACTGTATGTGTGTGCACATGTATGAAGTTCAGCGTTGTGTGTGTGTGTGCATGCGTGTGGCTAAAATTTCAATATTTGTTCATGTGTGTAAACCTTTCAAAAAGTTAGTTTTTGATTGTGAGAGAGACACTAATGAAGAGATAAACAGGGACGTGAGGCAAAGTGTTTAAGCGTTATTATTTTTTCTAAGCCCATTCTAAAATCCTTAAACAGTGTCGAAGCTGCAAAAGCTGAACCGTTGCATTAATCCTCATTTGGGGGATTCAAAATAAGCATTTAAAGTGTCAGCATGTGCGACGGTAAACAAGCCAAAGGAAGTAAACAAGAGTAAAAAAAGAGGTAGTTTATGTGTCACTCTTAAATTCTCCTCCTGTGATCTATCCTCACAAGCTCTCTAAACCAAGCAAATAATTTCAATAGGGCCGATTTGTCGCACACATTCATCCCTCACTGACTGCTCCTGCTTAAAAAATGTTGCTTGTTCCCTCTCCACCCACACGTAGATCTGATCTCACACACTATAACAGAATGACGACATCATTTCTCTGTTACGAATCACTGTTAACAAATAAGTCAGATACATGATGTGACACCGCTATGGTTAAGGCAGGGTTGAAGTTTTTAGCATCGAACACTCTGCTCAGCCCCCTCCTCTGCCTAGCAGGGGCCACCACAGCTCTTTTACTCATTCAGGTGCCTGTGCCTGCTCTACACAGGCCACTGCAGCTGATGTTGAAGTTACTGCAGCCCCAGCAGCAAACATATTGGTTGTTTTTGCACATTTGGCGGCAGCCATCTGAATAATTTTTTTTTTGCCCACAACGCAAGAAACAGAAAGCAGAGGGGGCTAGTAAGAGATGTGATTGTGCCAGTATAGAACGTTACTAAACGGGCCACTGTCCGTGCTTTACGGACCGATTATTGGTCATTTTTTAAAAACAGTTATAAAAATAAATCATTTACGTTACACCGGCCTCCAAAGGTGCGTCGGCCCACCGGGCATTTGCCTTGTATACCAGATTACCAGTCCAGTCCTGGATAACCTCTTCATTAAATGTAATTTAATTATCTATGTTGAGAAATTTGTGGGCAGAAGGTCGAGTGTGAGCATGGGAAAAAATCTAATTGTGATTTTTCTGCCAGATATTGCGATTACGATTAGTTTTTATTAAGTTTAGCTTAAGTTTAATATTCACTGCCAGTCTATTTTTAACGGAAACAGCGTCAAGCAGCACAGAGCTGTTGAACCAGCCAGGAAGTCAGACACAAGATGGCACAGAAAATCCAGTCGATTTTCAAAATTGACCTGGATTTTCTGAGTTGACCTTTAGTTGAGTGTTTAGCAAACTAGTTTGACAGCATTTACAACTTGCTTCTCAACACCACAGTCGTTGACACTCTTGATCCCGGAAGTCAGCTTTTCTGGCTCACGTTGTACGTTGAGCAAGCTGTAATTGGCAAAGGTTCAACTTGTATGGCATGTGAGGAATTTAGAGACTGTCCTCTAAAGAAGAATGACAGCATCAGTTGCTTCAGAAAGTGCCCCAAATCTGTTTATGCTCAAGTGAAGGTGCCTTCTAGTGACAAGTCAGGTGACATTTTTATAAGGCGATAATGGTCATTTGTGGACTAACATCAGACTATAACTGTTCATTTTCAACCCACACCGATCAGCCATAACATTGATTCAGGTGGGGAGAAAAGGACAACTGAAGAGTTACTTTAGGTCAAACTTCTGAAAAAGTTGATGCTGGTTCTGACTGAAGGTGTGAGAACACACAGGGCTTTGCAGTTTGTTGCATGTGGGGCTGCGTAGCCACAGACCAGTCAGGGTGCCCAGGCAGAACCCTATCCACTGCCAAAAGCGACTAAAATGGGCACGTGAGCATCAGGGACCATGGAGCAATGGAAGATAGTGGACTGGTCTGATGAATCACTTTATTTTTTAAATCATGTGGACGGCCGAGTGCCTGTGAATCGCTTCCTGGTGAACTCTATGCGAAGAAGACAAGCCAGTGGCGACAGTCTGATGCTTTCTGCTGCAATGTTCTGCTGGGAAACCTTGGGTCCTGCCATTCATGACAGTCAACCTTGGGTCCTGATGGCAGTGGACGCTTTCAGCAGGATAATGCGCCCTGTCACAAAGTAAAACTGATCAGATCCATGGAGGTCACACTTTGCAACTTACACGACTCAAAGGATCTGCTGCCAATGTCTTGGTGACAGATACCACAGCACACCTTCAGAGGACTAATAAAGTCCATTTCTCAATGGGTCTCGGCAGCAAAAGGGGGACCTGCACAATATTAGGCATGTGGTCATAATGTTATGGATCTACATCCCACAACCTTAAACCTTAAAACTTATGTGCATTTCTAGAGGACATGTACAAATAACGTATTTTGTCGCTCAATCTGGAGGACTTTCCCCATAACAAAGTAGTTTTAGATGCTTAAATGTGAGACAGAGGGAGAGCGGGTATAGGCAGGTAGGAAGACAGCTTCACACAACATGGTTACGAAACTCCAACGCATTTTCATCTCAATGCATCATAACTGACGCTTTTAGACAGCATGACAAAATGTAAGTATTTTACGCTTAAGGTACCCTTTAGCGTCTGCCTGACACGCCACCATTTGCTACGTTGCAGAAACACAAGGGAGGCTAACCCTACCTGTTAGCACATTAGTCGTGATGCTGATGGTTAGCTCGTCGACATGAATAAAGTCAGTGACTTAAAATTATTGTAGCTAGCTAGCTAGCGCTAGCTAACTTGCTAAATGGTAAATTTAGCGTCAAATAATTTCATTTTGTCACTTTTTCTGATAGCATTCATAACAGTCAGACCACAGTAAGTAACTTTACTGCAGTGTTAGTGAATGGCTCTTCCTCTGTGTTGTTGTGACCGTTTTGTTGTAGTGTTTTATGTTATATTATGTGGGTCACATCAGTTACAGCGACTGAGAGATGGAGAAGCTTTGTACTTAAGTATTGGTAAAAGGCAAATCTATATTGAATGTTATGAACCAAACAGGGGCAGGTCAGATCTAATGTAGCGTTAGCTGGCCGCTAGTGGCTACATCACCATAGGATACTAAACAAATACCTCCACATTTGCTTCATTACATCATTTCTTGCAGGCTTTGACACTGACATAATACCAGTGGTACACAGGATAGTTATATGAGTCGCGTTAGTTGGTGAAGAAATATGGAAAACGATACAATTTTGCTCCGGATAAATTGGCAACTGCTCAGCATTAGCCGGCAAGCAAATGTGACTTTCTCTGTGTTTCTCCAGCTTTACTAATGCTCACTTTGTTCTTACGCGACATCATCTGAATCTGTTTGGTCTGATGGGCTTCAGCACATAAACCTTTATTGTTGGTTCGTATCCTTACGTGGAGCCTGTCTTTTGCTGAGAGACTGGTCGTTGTTGTTTTATGGTGTTAATGGACTGCATGTCGTTAGCTGCCGTGTTGTCGCTGTAGTACGTCAGAGGCTCTGAAGTGCAAAGGGCTGAATCCGACAGGGAGTTCTCATATAAAAAGCAGAATAGTGGCTGATGCAAACAACGGAGTGTGCTTCATTTCTGAGTGAGTTTTGAGCCCACTGAGAATAAGGCAATGAAAATTTGATTTATTAAAATCAAAAACTTACATACAGCCCTTTTAAGACATTATTCCTTTTGAACGCATTCAAATCTGAACATGAAAATAGATTTTAGAGAGAAACAGATGTGACACAAAGTGATAACACAGCAAGAGTATCTACTTCAATGGCAAGTTTTCACCTAAATTCTCCCCATTTAAAGATGGCTCCCATTCTCCTTTGTTTGACATATTGTCTGGAAACAAACAGGCTGAGCACATTACAGTATGCAGTCATGCTGTGTTAAGCAAAGTGGTTGGAATGTTTTTGTTTTAAGGGAGAAATATAGCAACATGAAACTTGAAATGAAACTTCCCAAAAGAAGGAGAATCAGTGATCAATAAAACGTTATTGAGGTACAGTTCCCTGTTTACTTCTAAGAGGACTAAGAGAACATTTGAAGATTTGCATGAAGATTGCATGGAACTTGATATTCCTGTGTCTATGGTCCTGGAAAATTGGCTGAATGTTAAACTACACAGTGGTCACAACAAATAAAAAAACAGTTTGTGTTTGAGACGACAAGTTTCCATCCAATCACAACAACATTCACCATCATACACCAGTGGGAAAGTGGGAATAAATTAATCAGTGCAGGCAACCACACTCTGAAAACTATGGATCTATTGGCATCCAAACAAGCTACCTTAAGGTTACTTATCAAAAAACAGAAACATCCCTGGACACAATACTGTTCTGCATGATCAGCACTATCATAGTTTTTTATTACTTGACACCCATAACCAAGTTGTGTAAGAAAGGACCAAACTGCTTTGTGAACTTTCTGTGGTTCATCTGTGATTTTCACTGTGAAACATTTGTGAAAGCTTGCTTGAATCTTTTTAGCTTGTTAGTGTGCGGCCCGTATCAGGAAATGCCAGGGCAGCTGGGAGATCCTGCGGAGATAAGTGGCGCCAAAGGCACCGCTGATGTCACTGTCTCTGGACCGAGAACCCCTCCCTCTCTCCCTTCACCTCCACTCTGACAGAGAAATGCCAAGTGAGGAGTTTGGTTCCAAAACAAGGTAAAGCTGCTCCTTCCAGCACAAGAAAATCCTTATGGAAGTGCAGTCAAGTGAAAAGCTGCAGACTTTCACTCAGAGTACTTTTTACACTTGAAATCCTGGTCATTGAGGTTTTTAATGCCTCATGAGACATAGAAAAGTCACTAATCACAACAAATTCTCTGGAAATACAGATGCACCTAATGATCATTTTCATATAATTTAATCCCATGATTGTTTTTTAGATGAATTCATTAATCCTTTAGTCTGTTGACGTCTTAAAGTTATTGTTTAGTCTGACTAACAGTCCAAAACCCAAATCTTTTCTTTCCATATTTAAGAAGGTGAATCAAGAGGTCACACCTCAGTAGTCATACCATGATGACCTTGATAAGAAAGCCCTCCCCTTTTTCCAGAGAATTACTGGATACTTTAAACAGAGAACAGAGTTCAAGCGAGTTGTTGCCAAGATTCTTAGCTTGGAAACATCAATTTTTGCATGTTGTTCAAAGAAAGTACTGAACTTCCCTCTTGGGCTTCAAAAACAGATCAGAGTGGATTAAAAATCTACCACGCCAAAGATAGATGTGTAAGTGTCACTGTATATAATAGCACAGGTGAGACATATGTGTATGGGGAGGCCATGCTATTGCCTGTGTTTAACTCCCACATGGGGCCCCAGAGCATTGTGGGAGTGGGGGTGGAAGAGCACAGCCATCTGCCGCAGGATTACAGCAATGTATTATCAAGGGAGTGAAAGAGTTGAGGGAGAGAAAGACGGACAAAAATGTTGAGCAAAAAAATTAAAGAGAAAGACAGAAAGATCACATTTCATCAACCTTTTCTCACTTCCAAGTCGTCACCTATGGACGCATGGTCAGGAACCCTTGGTGTCAGTATTTAACGCATTGGGAATCCCTTTAGTGTCATTGTTCAACTAGGCCTTGTATAAATGACGTAAAAGTTTGAATATAGAGGTGGTCGGTGGGTCAAACACTGGACTTTCACACAGGAGACCTGTGTTTGTTTCCTATGTGAAATGAAAAACTCATTGTTTTTAGTTTGGTGCTTAACTTATGTAGCTTAACCTAACTAGTAGTTTTTGCTGCCCAAACCTAACCAAATCACAACATGAACCGCTAGTTTTATTTTGAATGTCTAAAGCTTATTTATTATTGGAAGCTTGAAAGTGGAGCACTATGTGCAAAAAAAACAAAAAACACAAAAGGGGTACTGGTGTTAAAAAGCGATTCCACAAGGGCATCCAAATGTGATGAGTTGGGAGTGAGAATGTGTTGATTTCATCCATGTCAGGAAAGAAAAAAATCAAAACCTCCAAAAAGCTGCAGACCTCATTTGAGGAACACATCTAAGGAAGATAGTTACGTTTACTTATAGTGCTCTTATATTTATAAAATCATTTTTAGATTGTTTTATTTGATTTTGTCTTATAAACAAATAAAATAATCTCAAATTTGTCTTATTTTATATTTTTATTTGTGAATATCCCCAACTTGGATTAAATTTGTGACTTTAGTTGTTTTTTCTTCTTTTTTTGTGAATATTTAGCCTGATGAGAGTACAGCCAGAGAGAGAGAGACGAAAGGCAGGAGAAAGAGAGGGGACGACATGCAGCAAAGGGCCGCAGGACGGACAACTTGGGCCGCTAAAACAAGGGCTGAGCCTAAGTACATGGGGTCCGTGCTCTACCAACTGAACAAAACAGCGCCATGCATAGCTTGTTTATGATGGCCTACAACCGAAGAATTTAGCATGAGACTATAAAAACGGCAGCAAAGTCGAATCTGTTACGACTTTTGCCACAATGCAAAATTACATTATCTGGTAACTCACCACATGGTCAGTCTGTCTGGGGAAAACCTAGATTGTGTCTCAGCGTCTCAACCTTTACCTGAGGGAACACGGTCCCACAAAAGCACTAATGTGTTTTTTAACCATGTGCCATTTTCACTCTGAACATCCCGTGTCCACTTTGACATCCCAAAACTGATCATACATGTTGTTAATCAAGTGTTTAACTCTTTGTGATGATTGTGTGGCCATCTGCTCTCTCTTCCTATCTGTGAATCGACCAATTGTCTTTGCCCGTGTTATTTGGTTCATGTAAATACACAGTAGTCGCAAGACATACAGAGTGAAGCCAGTACCTTGGTCAGTAGTGAATATTTGGGTAAACCATTCAAGTTTGGACGGATTTTTGACTGATGTAAAACCACAAAGTTGTGGCCAACATTTGCACTGTCAAACAGTAATGAAATTTGAATAGATTTTTTTGCATTTTTATTGTACACTTCATATTTTCAAATGTTCTTTCTTGGATGGTGTAAAGTAGATAAAAAGCATGGGAAACTGAATTAGCAGACAGAGCTGACATACACCTATTACCATTTTTTGCTTTTTTAAAATTAGCTTAGAATTCAGGAGATTATTTCAAAAAAGAAAAATGTGGAGACAGACAAACAGACAGACTGAAAAAGAACGAGACATAGATACAGCAACAGTGAAAGAGAGATAGGTCCTTGGCAAAGCCTTGGACAGCTGTTGAGTGCTGTCACACTGTTCAGAAAGGCCAGACCTATTATCTACGACTGTGCAAACACACACACATTCACTGCAGGGATTAAGCCAGCGACAACACTTTGTAAATAAAGTGTATAAGACCTCTGTGCCATCTGATTGGACACAAACAGGAGGCAGTAATTCATCCCCTTTTAGTTGTGTAAACACGTGTTCACTGAGCTTGGCATGACAAGTGGGTGTGAAGTCCAAGCTGATGACCAACACCCTGCAACACAACTACACACAATAAAAAATGTACTGTCACTCAGACAGTCAAATACACTGCATGGTCTGAAGAATGTGGACACCCATACATTACACCCATTTGTGATCATAGAACACCTCATTAAAAAAGCATGGGCATTAATCTGCTGCTCCAACCGCATCCACTGATACAGCCTACCTCACAAGCCGTGTTTCCATCTATTAGTCGTGCAAATTTTAAGCGGACTTTTCGCAAAGAAGAAACAAAAAGTAAATGCGAAATATTTGTGTTTCCATCAGCTGGTTTGGAGTGAATAAACCAGGTAAGCGTAGTTATGGCAGTAGTTGTAGTTACACATGACATATGGGTTCCAAATAGGAAGATTATTTTTCTAATTTTGCCGTTTCCATCAACCTTCTCTAATGCGATACGTCAAAATGCACATAAAAGAAACGTTGATGGAACAACGGCTACAGTCTTTGTTCAAGTTTTTCCCAAACTTATCAAACTGGTACTCTTTGTTCAGAGCAGGGAAGCTCATTTTAAAACAATCCAAAGAAGGTTAAAATCCAGGGCAACTGGATGTGGTTGGAGATACTCGAAGATGTTTCGCCTCTCATCCAAGAGGACATTTTGAAACAATCTAAGCTGTACGGTACACTTACCAGCTTTTGAAGCTTTAAACTGCATCTAATGGTTTTCTTTCAGTGAATGGAGCTAGCTAAAGTGTCATACATAGGAGGGACACTTTAGCCATGGGATGGTCAAGAATGACCTCATTGCCCTTTGTCTCCCTTCCACTCCCTCCTGCTCAGTCACTTCTGTCAAACATGAAAAAGTGTGTTCACTTACTTTGGCAATATAATGTAATTCTAGTTGGTCATATTATGATTTGGGAAAATTACTTAATTTGACGAAAGTGACTTTAAACCCATTCCGGTTTTTCATACTTACTAAGAAAAAAACAGTAAAACAAAAGGACAAAAATGCTGTTTCATCATGAGCATAAATATAGTCAGTCATTTGTAACCTAATATAATATACACTCAATAAAAACTGCTATCTATCGCTCTCACCTATATCTAACACAGTTAGAACCAAAAGAATACAACACTACTATAAACTTGCTGACCTCTGACAGGAAACCCAACATGACGTGGTCTCTAATCTCAGTGTCACGTCACATCATCCAGTTTTAGAAAATGCTGCTGTGGCAGAGAACAAAAATAAGAAGAGTTTAAGTCAGCCTGAGGTGGGGCTAGACAGCTCATAATGATTTCATACATGTTTCCAGTCTGACCTTGTGTGATCTTGTGAACAAGCATCACATTAGGTAATAGCTAATTGGCACCCTGCTCAAATGTTGTGCCCTGTCACAGACGACATCACAGCCAGAGGAGAGAAATCAAAACTACATCAAATCCCCTCAGGACACAAGCCATCTAGAACGTGTTGCTTCACATTCATATATTTAGTATACAAATATTTACTTGTTTCTGTTGTAAACTCCTTAGTATGAGCATCGGTTCATCTGGGAATGAGGGTTTTAGTCACCTTATCACTGTCTTTAATTTTTATCCAAACAAGGTTACAGTCTATGCAGTGATGGTTTGAGCTAAATGCTAACATCTGCTTGCTAACACACTCACAATAACAATGCTGATATGCTGATGATAAGCAGGTAAACATTAGACTGGCGCATACAAGTACTTTATAGAGGTTATGTTCTGCATTTTGGCTTTTTCCCTTTCCTTTATTGTGTTTTATATTTTTTGTGCCTGTAAAAGGTTTACAAAATGAAAAAGCCCACTTGTGAAGCAGGTTTGGGTTGTTCTGCCTGTGTTTCGGGATTTACTTGGGCCCCTATCATGTACGGCTGTACCGAAGCCGGGGTTACAGGCTGAATTGGCTTGGTTTTGGATCACTCTACACACCCTACTCTGCTTCTAATTGGTTAGTAATCATTTCTTAGGTCTAAAACAGATAGCTAACAAGAGGAGCTGCAGCAATGTGCAGTATGACAAAAATATGGTGTTTTTTGAAAATGAGCCCTTGTAAACAGATTCTGGTACAACTCCTAAAGAAAGTTATGAACCTGAAAATTAGCATAAAATGACCTCTTTAATACATTTAATAAATTAAGGTTGATAAGCTTGGAGAGTCAGTCATAGTGCCCCTTCAATCTACCCCTGACCAAATGGATCAATGACACTGTGGCCAGATATTGCTTATCCAGACATCTGATTGAATCACCCGGTATTGTTAGGCTTTTAAATAACCGAACAATTGTTTGAGCTAGGCTAGATAGAAATTTAGCAGGCAACAACACTCTGATGCTGCTACTGCTGCTTCTGTATAACTGTACTCAACTCAAGCTAGCTATCCATCAGTAGTAACTGTCCAGAGTCAAATTCCTTGTATGTGTACACATACCTGGCAATAAAGCTGATTCTGATTCTGATTCTGATGTTATGTGCCTCAAATCAGATCTGGATTCCTATGTTTTTTCATTTTACAACCTGTTACACAACAGATTTTTGACATTTTCCTGTTTTTCTGCTTATGTGAAAGCATAATTCTTTCCACCAAAATGGGGCGTGGCCTTGGCGCTTGCTGCTTGATGACACAATGCTGACATATTATATTCACCATCTTAGCTTTGCATTTTAGCATGTTAACTTTTGCTAATTAGTCATAAACCCAAAGAACAGCTGAGGCTGATGGGAATATCATTGGTTTTGCAGGTTTGTGGTATTAAATGTTTTTTTGTTTGTGGGGTTAGGGTTTTTCTTAAACTTCTTAACCTAAAATAAAAAAATAATACAAAGTCAAATAGATCTGTAGACCTGTGCAGTAATATACAAAAATAAGAAACTCAATTACTCAGGATCCATTTTGGGTTTTATTTGGGATCGTGATTTCGGAACACAAATTATCTGGTGGGCAAAATCAGTGAAAGTGAGGTAGCCAGCCTGAAACAAGTAGCCAAAACTGTCAGAATTTAAAATAAGTGAAAGTGGGGTTTTTTCAACTTTTCCTTTTCCTTTAATGCAAAGTGTGGAGAGAAACAGTTGAACAGACCTTTTTCTTTCGGATCAGTAATAACACAAGAGTGAGTCTCAGATGGAGATACCTTTGACGAGCTAAAAATGAAATAAAAAGGTGATGGATTGTCAACACAACAGGTAAGTCTTGTGTGTCTTTTATGTGTAAAAACATTCATAAAAGAAACAGTTTGATGTTCATTATTTCAGGAAAACTCAGCTTGAGTCCTACTGTTGCATGCTTTGACGTAATTCAGCCAGATACAACCGAATCTAACAATTAACTTGAGGTCCTTCGCAAACAGATTACAAAACACTGAAAGCCGGGATAACCTTTACTTTTACAATTTAACCATCAGACAAATATCAGAAATTACATAAAATTTAATGTTGCTTTATTAATTATGCTGTTACCTCCCAGAAAAGTCTGAAACTTATTTTTTAATATGATGTCTTTATTTTATGGATATGATAAATTACAAAAGCAATGAGGCTATGACATCATGAGGTTGTTAGTTTTAGTAGTAGTAGAAAACAAATTCAGTGTCTGGAAGTTTTTTTTTTTAAATCAAGAAGTGTTTAGGTCGATTCCATTAATTTCCACTGTAATCCTGAAATCTGCTTAAAATCCAAAAAAACTTGAACTTCTCTTGGTTTGGATTTGGCTCTCTATGCATGCAGGTTGCCTGCACAGTTGCCCTCCTTAACGTTGGTAACAACTTGTCTATAAAGGTCCTAGGGTATTAAGTTACAAATATTGCACTTTCATTGTGCGATTGCATAAGAGTCACGTCATGCTTGGAGCAGGGCCGCCTCAGCTTTAACGTGGTGTTATTTTCAAACTAGCCTGGTCATGCCGATGCGTATTTTGGGCCGCAGCGTATTAAATTTAGAGCTGTCAGCGACTCGTCACCCCCCGACTCCCTCCAGAGAGGAAAATAAAGAGGAGAACAAGTCATATTTCAGGAGAGGTGGTTCAGTTCAACTGTGTTCGACTGCTTGGTGACTGATCCTAAACTCAACCTCAAAACATCAAACTCCATTTTCTGTACGACTGATCAGGGCTCAGAGGATCCACCGCTGTTGCTTGGTGACTTGAAATGACTACACAAGAACATAATCCAGCTGGAAATGCTGCAAATCTGACTGCAAACAACTGTTTAGTGGATAAGAATGGGAGGAAAAACAAGGAGATGTATAGTATTCATCTAACAGCTTGGCAAAGGTTAGGATTTGCATATAAATGCTGCGGAGGCTGGCCTTGATATGAGTACATTCGGCATTGAGCTCTGAACAGAATTAATGAAAAGCATTTCATGCCAGAGCTTTAAACCTCACAATAAGTTTGTTCTTTGTTGAGTTTATTCCATACAGTGTGCATCTCTGCAGCGTGCGTCATCATCTGGTCTGGTTCAATATAGAAACATTCACTCCAGTACAGAAAATACTGTTTATTTGACCTTTACTCAAGCAGGGAAGGTTGCATGCTCATTTTTCAACGCCCACATGCCTCACATACAGTTACAACCAGTAAAATCGCTTTCCGTTGAGCACTGATTGTGAGTTTGATTCAGATTGAACCCGTCAACCTTTCAGGCACAAGCAGTTCATTTCCCCCTCCAGCCGGCCTTTACAGCTTGACGTTTTGAGGCTCTGCTGATGACAGCTCTTGCATGTCTCTGTGTAAAAACAGTAGCGGTTGCAGATCACGGGAGGCATGCTGGTGGATTAAGAAGACAGTGATACCTGCCTCTATGACATAAGTGAACTGTCGTCAACGATTGACAATGTAACTGTAGATTTAGTGTGTTCTTTCCTTCTTCGACTCATTCCTGACCTTGAAACCCTTTCCTCTCAGCTTCATCTGTGCTGCTTTGGAGATACGTGGTGTAGCGTGGCAGCTACAGCGATGAAGGCTCATTTTTAACTCGCTAATGCCTCCACCTCAGCGGTTTGCTGTATGGGTTCGTGCGAGGACAAGGAAGGCAGCTGGGTGCCAGATGAGAACGGTAATTAGGCCGGTATCCACCGGGCTTTGGTTACAGGTGCAGATCTGCCTGCAGGGATGAACAAAGCTGTCAATGGAAAAGATCATTCATGCTGAAACAACAGAAAGGAGGGAGGGGGAGGTTGGCTGGCTCCTGCTACAGAGAGCCAGAGCCAAGACAAGATAAATCGCTCTGAGTGGCATCGCGACAAGCCGAAAGCAGGCTTATAAATCATTTTCCTGGATGCTTAAAGAGCAAAAGGAGATGCTTTGAATTTAGCTTTGTGTAGCTGGAACCGACACCTGCCTCACTGCCCGGCCATTGAACTGCCTGCTGATGGTATTGTTTTTAATCACATGTGTTAAATTAGACAAGAGGGGCTTCTCGTGTGATTCTCACTCATAGCAGAGCACAGTGCTGAAATGATGTAGGATTGCTCCCTCGCTGAGTTTTAAAGTGATACTGAAGGATCTGAAAAAGGATTTAAACAGTCCTGGCCCACAAGGAGGCTGCTGGCTCGATATTGGACAACTGCCTGGTGGAATGCATACTGTAGGAAATGTTACTTTGCTGCCTCTTTAATGTGACTTTGAATCTATTTTTGCTCATGTGCTGAGCTGCATACTTTCTGCAGTTTTTTATGTTTGCAAAACAACTTAATCTCACTGGTTAACTCCATTTAGTGTCATAACAAAGACTGGAGGAATTTCCATGAAGTGAATTGAAGCTTCTGGCAAGTTTAGTGCAACATGTCATGGTAACATACAATATATATATATATATATATACCATTGGTTTGTGGACTGCCGTTTTGAAGCCTTGAGTTTGGCCAATAAGGCGCCGCCATGTCGAGTTTTTGCAACCAGGAAGTGCCCAGAAGTGACGATACGGCGGAGCTAATGCTGCCACTTGAAGTCGGTTTTCCTACTTGTGAACTCGGAGAAAAAATTTGTACCCCGACTTCACGAGTAGCAGCTGAATGACGTCAGAAAACAATGTCAGCGCCCATGGAAGCACACTTTGTAAATGCTAAACCATAAACTAAAAGGCAACAAAACGTGTATTTGCATGTATTTGAATTAAAATAATACATATCATGTAGTTGATGTAGAAATATGTTTTACACATACTGTAACTGGCTGTAAAGAATCTCATAAAGTCATCTTTTCTGCATAAAAGTTATTGTTAAAAATGCGAAAACATTAGGAAGTGTAACCGACAACATTGACTGATT
>JAPMOB010226400.1:0-17199 GCA_029875015.1 Lepomis gibbosus
CTGATGCACAGAGAGAGCTCTGTTTGGTCCTAGCAGGCTGTGGGGGGACACAGCAGGGTACATCTATTCTGACAAGTCCTTACAAACACTGAAAAGCCCGAGCAAGGTCTATTTGTTTAAGAGGCAATAGACCCAGCGGAAGGATGCTGAAGCTTTAACAAGATAACAGGATAATTTTATGGTTCTTGCTTTTGGACGACGTGAAGGTAATCAAGTAAAATGGAATGGTTCCCGTTTGCATTAACACTTCAGCTGAAACTTGATATTTTTTGTAAACTTGCGGGAAAAAACACATTAGACACTGACTTTTTTTAAAGACTATAACAAACTTCACTGGAAACAAAGTTAATCTGACTAGACTAGATGTGAATGAGGACAAAAGTATTCTGGAGAGATAAAAGCAAACCTCTGGTCACATCCTGAATAAAATATTACAACACATTTATCTCTTGATAAATTTCTTGAGAGCACAGTGTTGCAGTCTTCTCCTCTCTTTTAATTTTGACTTATGCAGAAAGGTTGGAAATTTCTCTGAGAGAGGGCAGCACCTCGCCCATATTGCCTTTTTAAACCCACTTGCTTTGAAATGGTTAATAGATGTAGATAACATTAACAATGTGCTTCTTTTTTGATCTCCGAGGTGAAATTCTGGTTTCCCTTAACCCTACTTCACAAAGGTCAAAGGCCAGTGTCAGATTCAAAACTGCTCCCTTGGGAATGGTAGGAAACAGGACTTACTCAAGGACTCCTAATAGGAATGCTTGTCAGTACCAAGGTTCGGAGCTAATACTGTTACATTACTATTGTGTTACTGATGTGTTGTGAAAAAAGGAGGCTGTTAGGTTTATGTGATGAACCTCTAAAAATATATAAAAAAATATAAGAATTTATTAAGCAGAATTAGAAAAAACCTTCATTCAGTCTCTGTGTCCCTGGAGCCTCCAATGATTTTGAGGTGCTGTGCATTCCATGTGGATGGTGTCCAGATGGTGTTGCTGTACTGTTTGCAGAGCATAAAAATATATCTCTGCTCGAGATTGGACATGTTGTTGGACATGATGTACTTCAACTTCCACTAACCTGTCTTGTGGCTCTCAGCCCCAAGCCCACTGGTTCTTAATATTTAATTCTTTTTTTCTTAAACAGGCTCACAAATCTATAATTTCACTTTTCAGCTCTGTGAATTTCTGTGAATCAGCTGGGCACTGTAGTTTTTTTGCCAACTTTACTCAACAGGGTTGAAATGCATTAGCTGGGGACTATTTTCAGCTGTGGATTAATACATGTTTGGTGTATTTATGAGTATTTACAGCAGCAGGACAGTGTATGTATCAAATTCAAATAAATCATGTTCATTACTGACAAAACATGTAGACATGTAGGCTTAGTTTCAACATTAAACTATATTTTTAAGATGTCAATTTAAACCTAATAGTACAGCCGCTGCCCATGAGACCTTTGGGTTGTTTATTTGAATACAGAACTACTTTGTGTGCATTTTGTACGTGGAATTACACACTCTGTTGTGAAGTGATTGAGATTCCACAAAAGGCGTAAAATATACTGAGCTATATTATGAATATTGCGCTTCAATATTTATTCAGAATATAAACAGATTATGTATGGCTACAATGTATTATGTTGTGCCATCAGGTATTATCGCTTCATGCATCAAGAGATCAAACTGGCAGTGAGCATCTGAACCACAAAGACAACAGTCAAAGCGAAAGTGGTGCCACAGGTGTCGCTTACCCACCAGAGCTCTACGTTGGGCCTTGAACACCAGAGAGAAAAGCTGCACTGCTTTCAGACTGACTTCCATCTATCTCCTCTTTAATGATGGAGGAACAGCAGCTACATCCTGATTGATGTTGGTGAAGGCCAGCAGCACCAGGACTGATCCTCTCACCTCTCCCTGGAGCACGCCTCAGCCTGGCATCTGCTAAAGGGCACAGGTACACCGTCCTGTGCCCTTGTCCCGCCCCCGCCTATTTGATCAGGGGCCAAGAGTGACCCCACAGAGCCTGCCAAGAACCCCTGTCTGTGGGCCCCAGGCACCAGACTCAGGGGCCCACACTGGCTCCTCTGCTTTTTGAGGCTTTGGGAAGATTAATAGGCCTCCTCTGTAGAGCGCCTTTGTGAGGCAGCGCCCAGGCGTGTTCAAGCTGTTGGGTTTGCAGGAGACGAAAGGAGCAGCGGCTAATTCCTCTGCAGGTCAGTTTGTCTGTTGCTACTCTGCATTTTCAATGACTCAGAAAGGTCACATCCGCACTGGATAAGCCAGCGCAAGAGCCTCACAAACAGCACAGGCATCTTGAGAACAGAATAGTTGACATTTTTCCTTTCTCTGTGAGAGCTAGCGCCAGGAAATGGCAGAATTTCTTGAATCCATCTTTATCGACTGCTGCGATCCCAACCAAAAGCTGCTTTTTTGCACATATAAACCCAGTGGATGATCCTGCAACCACAGCTGAACAATCATAGACACATCAGCACAATGCTGTTTACCACCAGTTTAATTTGGATTATAGATTAATGGTCAAATGAATAACAACAAACATGCAAATGTACATATCATATTTGCACAGCCGTTTTCAACAGGGGGGGTGCTAATCATAAGCAAATACGTGGGTCACCAATGGCTAGTGGGAATCACTGCAGCGGCTCTGTAGCTCTATCTCATATAAACTCAAGCCGTGCAGCTTTCTTACGGGGAGGTTTTTCTCCTCACATACGTCCTTTACAAACCTGCTGCAAATGCCAAAACCCAAGCCAAGAATTTCCTTGAACGTACTTTGAACTTTGAATTTAACACCAGGAGAAAATGTTTTTTTAAACTAAAAGTTTCAGGATTTTATGCAAAGGCTTTTGGCCTGAAACCATTTTAATGATTTTTCTTCTCACTCGGTTGCAGGTGAGGGCCTTTGATTCTCGTCATGTCACGCCTCCAATAGTGCAGCCACCAATCTCTCACCCTCTCTCTCTCTCTCTCACCCACACATACACACACACACACACACAAGCACACACACACACACTTCTGGCTGCTCCAGGTGCCAGGGTGTGAAAGGCTCAGCCAATCCCAGCACTCGTCTGAAGCTGGATGGTGGCCATCGTGTTATTAAAAGCTACGGGTGAGCTTTGCTGCTCGCCTCTCCTCTGCACTCCAAACACTTTATGAAAAAATAACTTATGAAACAAAACAGCGATGGGTAGTGGGTAAGCTTCCCAGAGGGAAAAAATTAATTTGAGGTTTCTGTGCGTTGCCTAATAAGCCAATGCACTGAATCACTCTTACCAACGATTTGCATGAGCTGAAAAGGAATCAATTTATGGGTCATCGTTACACGATTGATGTCTCCATCTCGCCGCTCTCTGTGTCCAATGATAATCTTCAGTGATATTATTTCCATAAACATCATTATCGGATCGAGGCGTACTATGTCCTCACTCAGGACTACTGGGAGAGTTGAAGTGCCTTTGATGAGATGAGATCACATTTTAGAGGGAGCTGCCTGCTCTTTGCCTGTAGCCAAAAACAGCCTAATTGTGTTTTGTCCCATATGTGAATTATTATTAACGACGATTCATTTACTACACTTCCTTTGCCAATTTCCTAAATTAAAAAAATACCATGTTGAGATTTACAGCGCGCCCCCCCATTTTCAGTGCCGGCTTACAGCATCACCATGGCAACTTCCAATCAGCAAGGATGGTAGAGCCTGCTGGCCGTGTGTTTGGCGCGAGGCTCTGAGAGGCGCAGGTGGAGCACATATGGAACAATGGCCTAGTGAAAAAAAAAAAGAAACACTCTGCCCGCCTGTATGTGCCAGCAGTGCCCATTTTAATCCCACCGTTACCTTCTAGTGCTCTCTGATGGAGACGTTCTGCTGCAATCACAGTCTCAGACTGGTGCTGGGCCAATGCCAGACTTCACTTGACAAAAGCCAGACCCAGTGTGCTTTAGTAAAACAATGTCTCCAAGAGTCGTGGATCCACCATCTCTTGATCGTTTAGTGTGATTGTCCCGCTCTGTCCTTCACTGAAACATTGGTGACCTTGGCTGATCTTGAGAAATCAAAAGAGATTTTTCTTCCTGATTCCAGTTTCATGAAGCTTTGTCATGTTTTTGGTAACTAATATCAACCCTAATAGATATTTTACTGTATGTTCATGCCCACACATACATTGAGGCTGGCTGTTAATGACTTTTGTGCCTCATATGGCTAGTAATTGGGGTAGTAATGTTATGGAAATCACTAGCATGTGCAGTAAATAAATCAATCATCCAAGGGGCCTTATCTATCACTGCACATTTAAGCAGTCAGCTCCTATGTAGGTTAATTAAAGCACAATGGCCGAGGAGAGGACCTGGCACCCGTCCTGCTTATGTTTAAGCCTTCTCTAGGCCCGCTGGGCTGGAGCTTTCTACAGACAGATGAAATTTGCCCATTTTATCCACCCCCATCCCCAGTTGAATACATAAATCATCTGTAAGGGCCTCAGCTTCATTGCTAAATTCCATGAACAATGGCGTTTGTCCGCAAATACCACACATAATTGTTGGATACTCTTCAAAGCAGAAACCATGTTTCTTTGCACTTATCTAGGGGCATATAGCGCAGATTTTTGTGACTCACTTCATCTGCTTTTGGAACAAATCAATTAAGATGTTGTGCCACATCCAACATGGATATTGGGTAAACTGTGCCACCACTGATTTGCTTTTATGTTTGGTCTGAGCTGTGAGATAAGAGTGAGTGGCATCTGTGTGTAGGGGAGGTTGGTTAGGTAACACAGAAATGTCAAAGCTCAATAGGCTATTTCAGATCGAAACTTCTCAGTGTTGGCCAGTAAAAAATTAACACCCTACAGTAATGTGAATGCTTTTTTCAGCAACAATTGGTAAAGTGGAATACAAATTGAAATTCAGTAATTACAGTGCCTTTAAACTGGGCACACAATCATACGTGTCATTTACACTGGGGACACTGGAGACCTGTCCCTACCACTTTTTTTAAATGGCGGATTTTGTCCCCACCGCTTTTTGAAAGCATTTGCTAAAAGTTTTGTGAAAATTAGCTTGCAAATAGAAATGTTAAATAACACAAAAAAAACTATGAGAAAGGCACATCAAATGTAATAGAAGAAACAGATCTGCATTGTCCACCTGAATTTTGTTTCCATCCATATAAATAGAGACATTTCCACCATAAATTGTGGAAGAAAATGCAGGAAATTAAGAGTTTAATGCTCAAAATCTTCGGGAGGAGGACCCCCTGATGCCCCCATCGAATATCCTTTTTCATCAATGAATATATCTTCTAAATAGCTTTGGATTATCTTGTTGTCTTGTTCTACTGACTCAAATATTGTCATGTGTTGTGGACACTGAGCTGCACGACTCACTTTAGAGACGAATTTCCGCTTAATCGAGCATGCAGTGTCCAGGGGTGAGCGTGGTCTGATCATCTACTCCTGAATGACCATTAGTCAGTTGGATGAATTTCTGACATGTCAGAAAAAACAAGGGCCCGCAGACTGTTTTATACACTTAAAGTGTGAGTGCTCAGGTGGTGACCATCCGATTGTAGGCCTACTGTGTGAGCACGTAAATCATGAGCTTTGGCTTTACGTCGCAGACGATTAACTTGTAAAGAGTGAGTTGGAATTAAACAACAACATTTCCCAGCTTAGCTTACCCCAGTAACTCTGGGCATGTGACTCCAAAATTTCAGCGGTTGGCTTGTTTGCTGTCTTACCAGGAGTTTGATGGAGAATTAATATGAATTTATTCTCTGTGTGTTCAGAGGTGTTTGTTAGCTTGATGCAGGTGCTGGAAGTCTAGGGAAACTAAGGTCCCCATGTCCACCAAGACTTTTTTTGGCAGCTGAAAACACCAGCTGCTGTTCTGAAAACGCCCAGCAGGGAGCGCTAACGGACGTTTTAGAGGCGATTTTGGTAGCTATGATACGTTTGTTGCAAGTAGTTCTACCTAACTTTACTGGATGTAAAAATGTACAAAAACTCTGGCCCTTGCTCTGTATGAAGAGAAGGCTGAAGCAGGTAGAGAGAAAGGACGGACTCACCTTATGTGGTTTCATGACATTTTGTGGACGAAGAAATTTCGGCGAGTAGCACCTTCAGTCCAAGAGCTGAGGTTCGAGGATGGTAATCGTTGCTACGGTGTGGCATTTGTCCCGCCCTTCCTCTACTGTGATTGAACAGCTGAGTAAAATGTGACATTGACGAGCGCATCGTTTTTCCCAAAGCCGAACATTTTTCAACTCTCGAGGAACTGAAAAAAAAAACGCTCAGCGCCTCATCACGCTGAGGCCGTTTTCACCAGCTCGTAAAAACGCGGCGCTCCCATTACAATGAATTGAAAAAAGACGCTGGCCTCAGAAATAAACGCTTTGGTGGACATGGGGCATAAAAGTTTAGTTTAGTTGGAACAGCTAATTTGCAGCTGTTGTCCCTGGTTCAGGTAGACAAAACAAGAAAAAACACAGAGCAACCACTACACTACATAAGTTGTCTTGTGAACAATAGGTATTATTTATTTGGTACTATGGATATGCTTGATTTTTTTGTTCATTTGATCAGAAAATATCTTTTCAGAGCAGTCGACAGATTGTAACCACCAAGGCATAAAAACTATGGATCTTTGATGAAAATGGAAAGTAGAGATGATGCAGGAGTTAGTTGATCAACAGAAAATGAATCAACAATTTTTTGTCTTTTGACCAAGACAACTTTTGAGTTAGCTGCTTACTACTGCCTCCGGTAGCTTTGCCTAGATTTGGTTAGTAATCTTAATTAATCTTAATTATTCTTTCCACTGTTCATTTGGTGTGGTTTGGTGTCCAACAATCACCAACTCTGTTTTGGTTTGGTGGAGTTAAATGTGAAAATGTTTTAGGCCTGTCACTGCCTCTCTGATGCCTTCCCTCCCTCTCTCTCTTCTCCCGTTTGGTGCCTCACGTGTTCCCGCCAAAACCCACTGTGTCTTCGTCGTCCCCAGAATCAGAGTCCAGGCTGGAGCCACTGTAAATCACTTCTGTACTGTATTTCCTGTCTTCAAGCTACCCTCCGTCTGTCTTGGAGGCTATGTTTAGTTACTGGGAGCCTGCTGAGCTAGGGTCTGATGCCCATTCCCTAGTCAGTCAGCTAACAGGTCCACTAAGTTAGCTAACTGAGCTGTAATTTATTTTTTCAACACTGCTTATGATTTACATTAAACCGTCAATAGTCATATATAGGCCCCTTTCATTTACAACCAAGTCAAAAACAAGAGTCCCGGAAGGTTTCTCATCTCTTCCCTGACCAGCTGGACCAACTGATTAATTACAACTGGAAAATGCATTTCATATCTCCTGCTCAGAAACATTTTTATAGTATACAACACAGTTATGATGCTAAAGATACTAAGGAGCAATTAGAAAAGGTTTTGAGTCAACCTAGCGTCATCCCAATCCACGATCAGAGCAGAGACACCAGGCTGATACGACTCCTTGTGGCCCTCGGCTGTCACTGATAACAACTGTATCTCATTATCCTCCTTGTGGGGGCCACGGAGGTAGCGGCAACCGTAAACACCATCCTCCTATCCTTCCACAATAGGCCGTTCACAGACAAAAGGCACTCTCAAAAGCTTGAACCTAAGCCAACAGCTCTGCTCATGTTGCCATGTATGGCAGATGTCTCGGCAACCCTATGGAAGGTCTATGTTGCTCATACAGACAACTGCAACGCAAGTCTTGAGACATCTGCAGTGTGTGAGGAGTAGAGGTATTTTATTTAGTATGGATAAGCTTGATATTTCTGTTCATTTGATCAGCAAATCTCTTAGTAGTAAACACACATTAACCACCAAGGTGTAAAAACTATGGATCTTTGATGAAAATGGAAAGTAGAGATGATGCAGGAATTAATTGATCAATAGAAAATGGATCAACAATTTTGACAAAAAATGTAATATATTTGGGTTTTGAACTGTTGGTCAGACAAAACAAAGAATTTGAAGATGAACCTGGTTGATGCTTGATGGATCTGGGAAGGCATCAATATGGATCCTAATATTGTCATTATGTTTCTCCATGTAATTTTAATAATGTGATTTCTGTCTCTCTATATGTACGGCATCTGTTGCGTGTCTGTAGTTTGCCCTTCCTGAGGATATCATGCTATACAGATTGTAAAGCACTTTTGGCCTACGTAAAGAAAATTGACTTGGTTTGACTTGACAATGTTTAATTATTATCTGATATTTTAATTACAAATACAATGAATAAAATATCAGATTATGGAAATAATCAATAGTTGTACACCTTGTGTAAAGTTTTTAATTCAATTGATGCAAAAAGGAAAACTGTGAATCTGTGATTCTGAATCCATTCACACATTTGCTTTACTTGCTTATTCATGTTCAGGTTCACACGGGTTGAAAATGCATCCCAGTATGCACTGGGTGACAGGCAGAGAAACACTCCGGAGAGTTCACCAGTCAGTATATTCATCCAAACAGGTCTATCATCTAAAGGAACCCAGACATATAGCCAGAATAAACACACTACATGATTCAATGACTCTTCAGTATAACATTGAGAGACTATTATATTATTATTATATAGTATGTATTATGTTAAGATTATCTGCAGGACATATCAAAAGCTAAACTAAAAACAGTTACATCACTTGGTTGAGTGCCAGTGTTGTCATCCTCCTTACAGTACATACGACAACAACAACACATTTGGGAAATTCATAATAGGACGTAGCATTGTAGGCAGATCAAAAAACAATAGCATCATAATCACACAGTTAAACATCTCCGTCAACAACCTGAGCCATTATTAAAAACGCGAGCAAATCAATCATTACTGAGTGTGGCACTCCTGCTTTCATAAGAAAATCATATAGATTAAATGTTAATCATAGCTAACTCTACACCAATGGGCTTCTGCCAAGATGACAGATGGACCATTAATGAGAATAACGAGGGGATCTTAGTCTATACATGGATATGGAGATGCAACAACAAGCATAACGCCACACTTGGCTTCCAAAAAACTGTTATTTAGACAGAAATAGAGGAAGATGATCAGTATGCACATGCAGAATCGCTTCTTTTTCAAAGTCAAAGACTATGTGTTATAAATGTGTGAGATCACTACAATGTAGATGCCGACGTGTTTTAAGATGTTTTCATAGCAGGCGCTGCCACAGGAGACTGAGGGAAATTGGTGGTAACACCTGTCACACACATTCAGCATCAGATATTAGAATCCGTCTCTTTTACTGGTCTGTGAACGATGAATAATTACTCCTGTTTAAAAATCTGCCTATTAGCGCTAACCAGGTTATATTGGACATCTGTCTCAGAAAGCTGACTGATATAATTGGCTGCCATCATATCATGCTTCAGTCTATAGCAAAGCACACTGGTATGACAGGCGTTGAGAAGCGTCGCTGCTGTTCACTGTGGATTCGTGATGTAGCTCCTGCATGTCAGTTTCACAAGTAAGTCAAAGGCAATTGTACGAGATGAAGGTTGCGGCGAAAACAGAACACATATGTCCGTGTGTGGCGCTCAGTGGCATGTTATTGGCACAGTGTTTTCATCAGGTCTGATAACATATGTTTAGAACTCAGGAGGCTTTGGGCAGGAGGGAATAGCGCAGCGTTTGAAGTCAACTGCCGCATTAAGCAGAGAAGCGGCACAGTTGTGTGGAGATGCTCTCTTGTTCAAAGGGATGGAAGGAACCGCTCCGGGGAGCGTCCAACATCAAGAGCTGACCCCGGCACTGTTTCCCGCTACCTTCTGCCATGCGTCCCACCGCCGTATGCTGTGATTCCCAAAGACCGGCAGGCCTGTGCCATCTGGCCTCACATCGGATTCCCCGGACACATATTGGGAATCCAAACTATGCCACCTCCCCGTCTCTCCCTTCCCTCTGTGCTCGCTCCCTCTGGGTTGTCTCTACGCCTCCACTTCATCCCTGCTTGAGTGTTGGCTCAAGTGGAAGGGGTCTGCTCTCCAAGTGATCCCAGTTGCCCTTTTCCTCTTTAATCCCCTTGTGATGGGATCCAGTAGGAGCCCTTTAAATTCAGAGGGAAACGGTCGATAGTTTTTAAGATGAAGGAAAATCCCCGGAGGGTTATCTGCCTAGTGTAGTCTGTCTCTGTCGTAGGGTGCTTGGTTCGTAACATGACCTTCAGACTGTATTGTTCTGAACTGCTGCTCTTTGAACAAGCCTAAAATTTCACTTCATTTCAGCCAAAAAGCCAAGGTTCATAAAATTCAACACCTTGAATTAAGACTCTTATACTACACGTTAGTTTGCTGCTACATTTCTTTACTACACTTCTCCATTCAGTTTTAGAGTGCTGACTCTTTAATGAAATGTATGGGGTTGATTGTTGTTAGGTTATATGTATGATGCTTTGGCAGTATTGCTTCACAGTCATGCCAATAAAGCGAATTGAATTGAATCGATTGTGGTGTTAACGTGTTTACAGAGACACACAAAGAAAGAAGAGGCTGCAGGAAGAGAGGAGTAGTGGGTTGTACAGTATGTTCTGTAGCTCTGCCACAGATTTCACACTCTTTTTGTGTGTCTCTTTCTCTTCCTCTCCTCTGGGCATCGCCTCAGTGGGGAATTCGATTCCCTAATAACTGGGGAATCAAAGTTGGACAGCACCACTGCTGAGAATCATAAAGGAAGCAGTGGAGTGGCTGGCCATTCATTCATCCAGGCCCATTACAACATGTACCAGATGGACACTGCACGTCACCGTGTGACATCTCAAGACAGCCGCGGCCGCCTGCCTGCCTGGCTTGGAAAAGATGAAAGTTATGAGGGAGACGGGAGGCAGGTTGCGTCAAACAGAGACAGATCTGATCAACAACTGCACAGAGATGAAATCAAAGTGGTTGAAGCATGTGGCGTGAGGCATCTGGTATTCTAGTAAACAGAAGCTAGCCTAGCCACCAACGCTTTCGGGGAGAGTTGCCTCCCCCACTCGGCGGCATCAAGCCAGTGCAAATGCCACTGGAGAGGAGTATTGTTGTGTTGTCCTAGGATTACTGGGGTTTGGGGGTAGGGTTTCAGGTAGACGAGACACAAGACAGGCAAGTGACAAAGGTCCAGGGCTGGATTCAAACCAGGAATTCATGTTTACATGGTACACACATTTTAGAGCACTAAGCTGCCAGGACACCCCCAGTGCAAAGTTCCGAACACAACATGTCTAAACAGTAGCTTATTTATTAGAAGTAAATCAATAGCAAAGGTGACATTAGGAATGTGTGCTTATTGGAAAGACGCCAGTGCATCTGCTCAAATCCTGGGCCATTTTTCTTATCTGCAGTGGGAGCCAAGATCTGATAACAGATTCTGAGAATGGTCTTTTGGTCTGTTTTACATCAGCAAATATTGCATTTTCATGCAACATACTGGATTCTTACAAAAAGCTAATTAAAAATTAAAACAGAGCTGATGTTATGAAGGTTTACGTGCTGTATAACAACATTATGTATGGTTATCTGTGTACATCTGTACATCAAGTGTAAAGAACCTGTCAAGCCCTCCTGGCACTGATTTTACATTTCATACTACTTCCTGCACAGAGCACTGTGAGCATCTGATCCCCTAATCTCAGAATGCCAGCTTTCACTCAATGTCATCTGCCAATGAGCTGCAACCAGGCGCCCATCCTGCCTCTGGCACCAGAACTGCACCCATCCAGCTTGTATGTGCTAATACCCGCCGTTGCTAGGCTACAACGAGAGGAATCAAATTTAGGTGGCTTCCACAGCTGCGCTGTACTGTTGTGCACCAAGGGATATACATGGCAGCGTTCCCAGTATGCACCTGGATGGAATGAAACAGGAAGAGGTAGAGAAGTCTAATCTACTTGGTACAGTAGTGGCTGTTTGCCCTGCGTTTGTCCCAAAACTATGTCCGGAAACAAGAATAAATAACATTTCACATTATGGATTTTCAGATATTTTTTTTAAGAAGCCTTGCACCGACGACCAGGTCAATGTGTGTTATGTGTTTTACTGACAGCAGGACAGTCAGCGGGGGGGAGTGAAAGTATTGGGTTGGGAAAAGCGGGATTTTATCTGGAAACTGCTTCTTGTCTTATTGCAAGCACTTTCTAAAATTGTGGCACGAGGTGTTTAATTAACCAAGCTATGTAATAAACATAAACATATGATTTAGTAAATGATGGATGAATCTTGTTGTTCTAATTTAACAAATCTAAAACAGCCAGGTTTCGCCTATGGAGTCATAATGCTGCTGCTTTTAAGCGTTCACTCATTGTACTTCACAAATGCTATGATCTCGTCCTCTTTTAATCAGTTCATTGCATCACTGAACACTCTTTGCTGAGATCTGTGAAACTACAGAGTTTTGAACAATTGGCTGCAAACAGTCTCTCCAACATGCCAAAACCCATAAAGGGCTTCTCCACAGCTGACTTCCTGCATCTTAGTTTCAATGTAATCAGTGAGTCGCGCTGCTCAGACATTCACAGTGTTCGCACAACTGTAACAACATCTTAACAATCATGTTTCCAAAGACGTGTGTGCCAAAGGCTGAATTATTAGATCTTGGAAAACATGCCAGGCTGACATTAACAAGACACTTATGAAACAGTCATTAAACAGAAGGCCTTATTTGAAAGAAAAATATTAAAAATCTCATTTCTGGGCTGAACTTATAGCACAGTGCACCCTGGATTCTTACCAAGAATTACATGAGGAGATTGATTCCACGCAAGTCTGTACACTAAATACTACAGCCAGCAGTCAGTTAGCTTATCATAAAGACTGGAAACAGTTGTTAACAGCTAGCAACGGCTACAATTGTGTCGGTCTGTTTCATGGGCAGGCACTATCACTTCTTGGCATCTACAGTGGCTCCTGACAATTCATAGTGTCAGCTACAGGAAGTCACTAACCCCAGCCAAAAAATAGTTCAACATACAACCCCCTATGAAACCACAACATGTTTTTAAACTTTGATTTTTGTACAGATTAATCAAACAAGATATAAGGTGTTCATTAGCGAGCTTTAGACGTGCTTGAAGGCAAATGTTGTTATCTTTGGACAGAGAAGGGCTGTCTTCACGTTCTAAGCTAACTAAGCTGTTGATGGTAGCTTTCTATTTAGTTTATAGACATAAAAGTGGTATTGATCTTCTCATCTAACAACAAAAACACTAATAAGCATATTTATCAAAATGTCAAACTTTTTTTAAAGACATGCATCTAAACTTGAGAAGTTCAACTTAATTAAATTGAAATTGGCTAGATGTACACTGTGTACATACCAAAAACTAATTTCCATTGAATTCCTTGTAAAAGCCAACTTCACTCAAGTCGCCCATTTGCCTCGGAGACAGAATGAAAGTGAATGCAATCAGTGAGAGTGTTTTCCAAATATTCTTTTACTCTGCCTTGGCAAATATGGACACGGTTGGTAATCCTTTCACGTGTAACTTCTAAGATGGACTTAACCATTTGTTTAACACAGCCTGTCAATGCACACTAATAAATGCACAAATACACTTTAATTTGAAAAAAGGCCAAATGTCTGGATTTTGGGATCCACCCCCTCTTGGACAGACATACACCTCCTCTGCTACTTTCACTGCACCCACACACTTCAACTAGCAAAATAACCTCGTCTTGGATCTGCATTGTGGTACCAAACAAAGGAACAATTATCTTTGCTGTCATCTCCAAAGTACCTCAGGAGCCATTAGAAGCTGCATATTTGACCTGTAAGTGTCTCCCAAAAGTGAAAAAATAAATCCTTTCCCTCCTCTAGCTCCTCCTTGCCACCATGTACCAGAAACAGATGCTGGTGCCACCATGTTGCCAGCTCTCCCAATGGCAGAGAAGATGGTAGGAGCTGCCAAAAAAATCAGTCTTCTTCAGTGGAGGAGGCTAAAGTGATGTTCAAGTGCATCCATCTGAAGGAAACTCCGATTGTTTCACATGTGAAATAACTGGACTGTGAATGTGGACAATACTTGAACATTTTTGGCAACATTAACAAACAAAGTCCTTCATTTGAAAAGAAAGCACACGTGTGATTAATTTCCTGTCCTGTGTTTTTCGTCCTTTCATTTCTTATACTTACTTCCAGGTAGAAGATGAGTTGTCATGACCAAG
Source organism: Lepomis gibbosus (assembly GCA_029875015.1). Taxonomy (NCBI): domain Eukaryota; kingdom Metazoa; phylum Chordata; class Actinopteri; order Centrarchiformes; family Centrarchidae; genus Lepomis; species Lepomis gibbosus. The sequence continues at coordinate 14,192 of JAPMOB010226400.1, forward strand.
AGGGAAAAAAGACAAAATCATTTCAGGCCTACATGTGACCTTTCCTCTTATCTTTACTTAGTACAGTAAGTAGGAGTGTATTTGTTTGGAAATTTGAACTGAATAGGTGAAATGGGCAGGTGAAGGAGAGCTGGCAGAGGGAGGCAGTGGGCTGATTTTTATTTTATTGAAATGTAGAAATATGGTTTCTGTTAGGTGTTATGAAATCAGTTGCTCACAATGATCTGAAATGTTACAACTTCCCAGACCCAGCTCATACAACCACACTAATGGCTATAATCACTTATTTCCCTTATATATTAATGCAGTTACTATGTAGGAGTAAAAATACTTATGTTCAATCATCACCTAAACACCATTGGTTAAAAAATAGTACATTTACTCATGTACAATTTTGAGGTACACACTTTACTTGACTACAAGTATTTTTTATTTTGTGCTACTTCATACTTATACCCTACTACATTTCAAATAAAAATGTTTTTACCATTTTACCATTATGATTAATTTAGATTTTTTTAAAATTTATTTTACATCTCATAAAATATTAGGTATTGTCATAGATTAAAAAAACAATTTATAAATGAGCATTACCTCAACAAGTTGGGCCATCAAAATGTTGATGCATCAATACTGATAAACCAGTATTACCAATATTATAACGCTGTAATTTTACTTCTGATATTAGTACATTTTGCTCCTAATACTTACTTGAATTCACAGACTTACTTACTTACTGATACTTACTGACTCTCTGCTTGAGTAAAATTATGAATGCAGGGCATTTACATGTAACTCTAAGTAGTTATAGTTGCAGTCTAGTTTACAACAACAGCTAAGTTGCTGTAATATAAATTTCCTTATATTGTACAAATGCAAAATTGTGACAAATGCTGAAAATGTTAAAGTTGCATATTGACTAAATGTGTCCAAGTAAATTTAAAAAATCCAAAACAATTTCTATGTATTTTCTAACAAAGTGAAAAAGACATTTGATGAATATTGAAGAAAAACACATTTGAAAAATTAGGTACATACAATCAAAAATTGAGTGGATATTATTTGATGGATGGAGACATCTTTAACAGACAATACTGGCGGAGGGCGTATTAAATCAAATAGCTATATATTGCCTATGGGAACTGGAATATCTGAAGACGTACAGGCTCCCCTTTCTCACACTCACTCACACTCACACACTCACACACTCTGTCTCACGCCCCATGTGAACACTCGTCTTTAACGAGGGGAGAGCTGAAACCATGCGTGATTGTTTTAGAGAGGCTGCCCTAAAGGCACGTTATCGCTCAATGTGGGACTGCTTCTCCCAGTCATACGTCCTCTCTTGTTGATTGTGCAGCGTGGATCAGCGGCAACAAAGGCATCATTAGTGGGGCTTTGGTCCCCACCAGGCCTGGGCTAATTATGAATGGGGGGCCCGGTAATAATTCAAGGGCCCATCGGTGCAGCTTGAAACTGAAGAGAGAACTTCACAAATTCATCGGTGGTGTACTCGGCCCATCTGCCTCTGTTTCCCAGCCACCTGCCTGAAGATCTGACCCACGTCAGCCACAAGGATGGAGCACCATTACACACAAGAGAGCGGCAGAGGAAACATATGGGATTTATACATTGCTTTAATGAATGATTTGCAATGGTCGTGGAAAGCATTGGACAATCACCTGGTTAGAGCATGATGGCCTGCCTGGTAAACTGTCTAACAATAGTTAATTCTGCATTTGTTTCAGGATGTAGAGTCAAATGATCTCCTTTCGCTCACTTGTCAGTAGCTTCACATATGTTCACACACATATAATAAAAGTGACACATGTGGGGAAAATAATTTAGATAGAAGGAAAGAAGTAGACAGTTTTCTTAATGAATCTTTACTGACTGTGGTAATCTTTGGTAAAAAACAAAAAAACAAAAAAAAACTCAAATGAAGATGTTAAATCATCTATTTAGTTGTACCCTTGTGGTTTTGTCTTGCTCTGATTCCTGTAATAATTGTGTAATTGTTATAGATTCATTAGGAAGTGATCATTGTCGGCCAGAAGAGGGCAGTATCCATTTTCTCAAACACATCTCAAGTGATTTCCCATTTGGCCAGAGCAAGCACAAACATTGCTCCAATTCCAAACCACACAAAAGAGGGAATTTAAAAGTAAACAAATGAGTCCGATGGGATGATCAGCATTCTCAGATTCGCAGCGTAAACTCTTTTCCCATGGATCTGGCTCATCATTTCAACACAGGCCTCAGATTTATTCATTTGGTGATGACGTTCTGATTTATAGCAGCTCCCCGGTTTGACATCTTTTTTTTTTTTAAGGATCCAAAGAGCAGACAGAGTGAGATTATAACGCAACTTTGGGAGGGCTTTGAGGATCCATAGTTGCTCTCATCTTTTATAGACACTGAGAGCATATATTGTGTCATTTTTTTGATACTGTTAAACTAATTTGAAATGTGAGCCATTTGGTCAAACTGGGGTTCTAAAGTATTCATGAAATCACACGGTGTAGGAATGCAAATCATGGATACGGTTTTCCCTCCAGATGCTGATGAATAACATGGTCAAGCATACAGTATGTTCAGTGACTCCATAGCATGCTGATATGAGACCTGATAAAACTCAAAATGTATTTTTTTATGAAGTTAACATCCATTACATCTTCCAAAATGAACCAGACGGCCATGGGGTTTTGGTGATTAGAAAGCATTGATGGAAAGGCGCCCAGTTCAGTTTTAACTCTCTAAATCAAATGTGTGGATGTAAATTATCACCTCTGTCCAGGTTACTCATTAATATGCAGCCTCTAATTTGGGCCTACACATATAGAAGTGTTTTCTGAATGGAGCACCTAATTTGAAAATAATCTGGAGTGGCACACAGCTTTTGTGGGTGATGACATCACCCTGTGGATTATTCACGCAGCTTGGAAAGAAGGTTTCCCAGCGATGGGTTCACTGCTAGTTACAAGTGCTGCCTTGGGGCAATGAGTCCT
>JAPMOB010226401.1:0-20366 GCA_029875015.1 Lepomis gibbosus
TGTGTGTGTGTGTGTGTGTGTGTGTGTGTGTGTGTGTGTGTGTGTGTGTGTGTGTGTGTGTGTGTGTGTGTGTGTCTATTCTGCAGCTCGGAGCTTCCAACGTCCTCCCCTCCCTGGGTTCCAAAATAGCGTAGTTAGAATTGTCAGGTCTCTTTATTCCAAGGTAACGTCTAGAGTCTAAAATTAAGCTGCTGCCTTGATTTTAAGCTTTAAACCTGAGTTTAAGACCACACAGCCAGTTACAAGCATCGAACCTCCTTCAGTCTTGCTGCTGAATCCCGCAGCCTGCTTGAGAGCAGCGGCGGTGAGAGCCAGGCCTCGGCTCTTCCTCAGGCCATGCTGCAGCACCGCTTCGAACTGGGCACACAGACAGATCACCCTGCAGAGACAAAGGGGATTTATCATTCACTGGTCTATGTGAGCAGTGCATGCACAGTGCTATGAAAGAGTGCGTACAAGCCTTATTAGATGTATTTAGGATGTCAGTTTTTATTGCTTTGAAATTCGAAGACCACCACTAAGTTACAATCTATCCTGCATCACAAAACCATTTAAAATGCCACTTATAGATCCTTTATCAACAAGGCAGAAATGGTAACTAATGTTCAAAAACTGTAGTTACAATCTCAAAATGAGATCGGAGCAGCAGAGGATATGAAATTTAGATCAAATATTTCTCTCTGACACATTAAACTCTGATGAAACAAGGTTAGTACAGCACGTAACTGTTCCTATATAGACAGCTTTTCCTTTTTTGAACATTATTATCATTCTAAACTTTCTTATTGCTTGGATACAAGTATTGGGAAAGCTCTCAGACCAAAACGGTTTATTTATTTCATTTTACAGTCCTTTTTTAGTGATTCTCAAGCTGGGCATGTTGCCAGATCTCTGAAGGTAAAATATGCACATGCCGGAGCAGAAAATGCCACAGCATCATATCACCTTGCACTGCACACGCAAACCAAACAACCTCCTGGTTGCTCAACAAACACAGATTCAAACAAAAGACTGTCTTGGTAACAGGAATCTTCTCTTACCTGCTGTCTGAGTCTGTAGCAATCTCCTTTCTTCCACCAAAGCGGATTTGGCACTGGAAAGATATGAAGGGAATGATACTGTAATAGCTGCCTGTGAAATACTTCCTGCTATGTTCAAGTCTTACTCCACCACACAATGAGCACATTTTCAAGATTTAAGGGGCCTAAACCACTGAAGCAGCCACGGAAGAGATGGTGATGAACGGTACTGATGATGCACTACATTGGATATTTGAATAATTTGAGGCTCCCCAGCCACCTATCATATCACCAGTAGCTGGAAAGGGAACTGATCTCACTGTCAAAAATAAATGCAGGGCAGCGTACCTATTTACACTGACATAACTAAACGCTAACTCAAAGCCTCAACTCAGCATCCTCACCTGAATAAATGCGCCATAATGGTTACTTGCGGAATACTGTGTTAGAGGTTTGCAGTGACGCGCATCATGAGGAGCTTCTAAGGAAGAGCTGTGCTTGAAACCACAAACCAGTCCAGACTAGCCATGTTACTGTACACACACTTCCACTTTCATTTTCACCTCTTGGTGTAAGAAAGGACATCACATTAAACAACATCTGCCAATGTTAGGTTTCCTTGCTCAATGGCAAAAACAAAAAAGTCTCACAGAATATAAAGACGCTTAAGTTATACTCTATAGTTTGCGACCCAACACATCTGTACTTAATTCAACAACTTGTAGAAGTTGTAAATAGTGCTCAGTTTTACTTCCTCTGGTGTGTGTTTGGTATACAGTAGATAAAGGAACAAAAAGGTAATCAGACACCACACATTTGGTCCAATGTTCAAGTATTTTCTCGTTCCAGAGAGAAAGGCCTTAGAATTTTGAAATCACTTTCTCTCTCTAACTTTCATTTGTAAACAATAACCCTTTACAGCAGAAATTCACAAAACCTTATCACAAATACAATTTTTTTTAAATACTTATGCCAATCTGGTTTTGAGATTTGGCAAATTGCCAAATGTCGTTTAGTGGCCCTCTCCTGCAATGCTGATGAAAGGTGGAAAGCGGAACAAAGTGAATGTTTGGGGCGCAGAAGCTCTAGCAGTTTTTGTAAATAAAGTTTGGAACTATGTGGTCTCTCACATAAAGATAATAGGTGACTTACCTGTTTGACAGCATCCAGCAGCCTCTCCAGGAGGTGCTGCCTCTTGGCATCACTCTGCTGAGTGCCTGCAGAGGTGAACACAGACAAACAAACAAAATTGGATTGTTTGATGATGCATTAAGAATATTACTCTAATACAGGCTCAATTTCCCAGCCACTGCTTGTTCCTGTATTAAATATGCATGTCCAAGAGGAGGGAAGTAAATGAAGAAAGTCAAAGGCTATTTCAGTTGGATAAAAACACAGTTTCAGTTTGTTAATGGATCATTTAAGTTATTAAAGTATGAAACCCCCAACCTCTAATACACCCCAACAAATGTCTTTTAATGTTCACTGTTTCAGCATTTCTCTGATTCACATATATACTGTTCACATATATCCATATAAATATTTACCAGGGGTTTTCCAGTCCAAGTCCATCCCTCTACAAGCTGCCAACCCACTAGAGCAGCTCTGGGTGGAGTGCCTCAGCAGTTGTAGAGGGATGGAAGGTGGAGCAGGTACTTTCACCCACCCACATGATCACACTGGATTCACGCCAACAACTTGTCATAATAACAATTTTATAACCTGAAGGCTTCTTACAGCATTAAATGCCTTTTCATGTTAACTTGTCACGGTGACCCTGAACAGTGCTTGGCTCTGTGGTTAGTCAAGTATTGGTAAGAGTCACGTAAAGAGCTTTCATACATGTAACAGAGCCTCAGATAGTGTATTTGCATAGTGCTGAATTGTTTGATTTCGTCTGAAGCAAAAGCAATTTATTAACTCTAACTTGAAAGAGGAGAAAGGCCATAAGCTTTTTAAAACTAGTCAGCAGAAATCCCTAACTTAACTGTCTGAACACAGAAGTTATTAACAAGTTACTAAATCTCCTCTTGCACGCATGATTTGACATGTTGTGCTCTAACGTTAAATAAAAAGGAAATAAAACAAAAAAAACTCACCGTTCATTCTGACAGCCAGTCAGTGGCATTCAAGCTAATCAGTTCACCTCCGATGTGTTTCATCCCTTTCTGTGGCTTTTGAGAGCAGAGGCTAGCCATGCACCGGGCCCATGCTGCCTCTGTGGCCGAGCTGCTCCCACCCGACAGCGGCGTGAGATCAGATGCTCACACGGTGAACAGAGAGGCCTGCCGGGGAGCCGCTGGGGCTGCGAGTCACTGTCTGACATGTAAGTCCCGTACACAGCCTGATGAGCAGATCAGCTGTACTAAGCACAAGCCGGAGTGTAATTTCACAGCAGTGGAATCACCTGTAAGTGTCGGGGAGCGTTAAAAACAGAAAATGTTTTCAGGTTGTACCCTGCAACACTGCAAAATGAGGAAACGGAGTTCTGACTGAGCAGAGTGTCATGGTCACATGACAAAACACACAGCTGTCATATGATAGGAAAGCCCTACCGGGAGTTGTAGTCTTTTATAAAAGTGTTATGGAACTACAAATGTAACATTTCCAGTCACAGAGGTGGGTATTTAGTGAATATTCACTGTAAAACTGAATAAGTTAAGAATACTCGAAACATTTGTGGTAACTGACTACCTCAAACTTTTTAAGTATTGGTAATAGTTTTTGAGTAAACTTAAATATACTACTTTTTTTTTAAACTTTCATTTCTTCATACTAAATTACATTGATTCACTGATGCTTATTAAAATTAAATTCCACCAATTCTTTACTCAATAAATGTAACTGTGTACAACTTATACTCTAAGGGAAATCTACTCAAAAAATGTATTGCTAAAATCAACATAAAATTTACAAAATGCCCATTTTCAGATAGTCCTCAAAAATATGAATACAGCTCTATTAATACAATTCAGGTTCTCTTTAGTAAACAATCAGTATCAAAACTTTAAACATCTTCTGTTATTTCTAAGAGACACAAAATAAGGCACATCTTGTAAAGCTGAATAGACTAAGTCATTGATCAGATAATTAGCCAGCATCAGTTTTGATAATCATATTATTTTCATTCTTTTTTGCAATAATGTTGAACATTCTCTGTTTACATGAGCTAAACACAATTTCCTTTTACTACTAACTTTACAGTGTTTTGTGGAAAAAGCGACTATGTACTGTATAATTTTATTCCATCAGCAGCACTTCTACTTAAATAATATAAAAGGGAGCTTTAAATGCGGATTAAGAAAAAATGACCAATAAATTAAAATAAATAAATAAAATAAATTCAACTTTTATGGAATTATAAGCCAATAAAGATAGCTAATAAAGATTTTTTAAGATAAGAAGTCCCACACAATGCAAATTGTTAAGTCAGGTAGATGAGGTAATGGAACAATATAAAAAAGAACACTGAGCAAAATCTTCGTTTTGAATATCCTTTGCTGCAAGCTTGCAGTAGCCTAAACACACTGAGCATATAGATATAGGACATATAGACAGTTCAGAAGTGCTTTCAGGAGTTTGTACATGCGTTACATTTATTCATTTAGCTGATGCTTTTATCCAAAGTTACTTACAATAGCTATAAATGTCAGAGGTTGCACGTCACTAGGGGTAAAGTGTCCTGCTCAGGGACACATTGGTGGACGCGTCACAATAGGGAATTAAACCCGGGTCTCTCACACCAAAGGCATGTGCCTTATCCACTGTTCCATCACCACCCCCCGAGAAACGGATAAATCCATCCACAGCCACCTTTCATTTTGGCTGAAGCGGACCGCACCAGAAGCTTCAGTGTCAGTGACCACAGTGAGGAGTGTCAGCAATGTCTGGTTTATCTTTGCACTGCAAAATACAAATCATCCAATTATAAGGGTAATTATAAAAGAAAGCTAGCACCGCATGCTCATCGGTGCCCCCACACACTTAAACGCATATATTTTATTTTTTCCAAGCCAGTGTTACTGGTGGTTGTTCTGATTCCTTCTATAGATACTGACTCTGTAACACTTTCTTAATCTGACTCAACTGTAAGAGAATGAGGACAAAATTCTAAAGTTCATTAGAAACAGTTTAAGGGCTTCAGCAGTCTGACAAACCATATATCACAAATAAGTAAGTAGGAAGTGGTACACTTCCTTCCAACAGTAAACCAACACAATGACCTCGGTCCTTTTAGAACCGAGGTCATTGTGACCTCCGAGCTTATCGATGCTATCCGAGCTTAGGTCCGAGCTTATCGATGCTATCAAGACTAGTGGGTCCTATAACGTAATGTTATGTTTTGAGCGTCAAATCTGATTTAACTTGAAACACGATAAATAAGACAACTAATAAAACACACACACACACACACACACACACACACAGCGGCCAGCAGTGGTGAAGTTAAGTTGGCACCACACCACTCGAGATGCCAACAGCTACGCTCATCATTGTAAGAACATGCAATAAAACCTTCGCAAGTAAAAAGACAATACTTTATAAAAACACTTGTCTGTAAGGTAACATTAAACATGTAGAAAGGGTTCATTTAATCATCTCTGTCCTCAGTCTCTTATCATGCATGTTTTATACAAGCACAGCTAACGTCAACTTGGCAATTAGCCAAATGGTAAAAACAAGCTAAATAGAAAGCTGTCTGTCTGGAGCCTTAAAATGTGGCACATTGTTGTAAACTCAGTTGCTGTCTGAGACAAACCAGCCGCTCCTCCTTCAACCAGGTAACGTTACCTGCAGGCAGTGAAGAGAGGAGGGGACTGATACAGACTGATGTCTTCTTTTTAAACGTCACTCGGTGATGTCAGGTATTGAGTTTATCGGATCTGGACATCCCTATAAATAATAGTAAAGTATCGATAGTGGTATCCATAAAGAATCGGATCGTTAAGAAGTCTCAATGAGGGTATCAAGATCAAGAAAAATTATCAATCCGCATCCCTAGCTTCAACTAACCTTAGCCTGAACCCTGTGTCCTCATACTGGGAATTTAGGTTTTGAGATCCATGCACCATATACTTCATTCTGCTCAACTTGTCCTCATTAGTGCTCACATGCCTGTGCACTCTAGGGTGACTTGCCAATCATGTTCTGATGTCTGTTTCTTCTTTGTTACACATTGGTTACTCATTTTTTTCTAAAAGTGCGTCCTGTTTAAAGACAATGCTACTAATATAAATACACACAGAATCAAAGCCCAGGTCTTGGGAGGTTTGGGAAACATTTTTTCATAAAAGAAGAAGTGTGGAATGGATTTGTCCCTAATTTCTTATAATAGGCCATGCCAATGAAGGGGATGCTTAATTGAGATGAAGAATGATAAAAGCCAACAATAACTTTTTCACTGTACACATCATATTTTAGCATTGTTTTGAGATAGACTACAAAAAACACACTCTTTAAACCTGTCAGTTGCTGGAAGAGGCATTCAAGTTGGTTTCCCATAGTAGATTTCATAATACTTAAAACTCGCAGTAGAATTGGTTGCATAGGTGCAACATTTGTAAAGCGATGAACTCACAAACACCTGCAAACACATAAATATATGCAGATTAATGGTTTCCAACTTGGGCATTGACAGGAAAACATAATGCATCAATTACTTGTTTTAAGCAGGATGGCTGGCTAAATGGCAAAAAGAATATAGTCTTTACCTGAGAAATGGACATGGATTGACAAGGAAAGAAAATGCATGGTTATCCTGCAAATTTCTTTAACCTAACTTAGGTTTTCCAGCATCAAAATGAAAGATTACATAGCTAAGAATTGAGTTAGCCAATCAAATTTATTTTAAACAAGAGTAAATGTATAATATTTCATCATTTAGCTTCTACCTGAAGCAACATTCCCACACCGACAGAGACCCTTGTGTTTTTCTCAACAGTGCCATTTTTGGTCTGAACAGGGTTTAGATAGAATTTCAGTCAGGTACTAAATAGTTTAAGAACTTAAAGGAGTCATTCAACCGAATCATCATAAGTTAACAGCCTTTAACAGAGTATACAGTGAAAAATGTTTGCGCTTAATGCTGTAATGGATCTAAAGTTTTAGCGGCTTTTGATCACTGCCAGTCATTTCTGAAAGACACCTGTGAGAATTTTAATTTGCTAAATATACATATTCGTTATAAATCATCTAATGCTAATTAGCAACATTTAACCATTTCAGCCAAGACACTTTTATACAACACAGGAGAGACTTCCTAACATAACCATTAGTATTTTCTTACCAAATTAATGTTTGGCTTTGCAGCAGCATCATGTGTACCACCAGGGTTCCACAAACTAGAACAGAATGAAGTTACAATAAGACAAAAGCAGGAAAAGCAACAGAAAGTAATCATGTGTTGATTTTTCAGACAAAATTGAGTGTATTTACTCAAGTATCTTGCTTTAAAACACATCAGTTTATCAAGTGACACAGAAGGGGGCAGCAGTTCGAACCTGTAGCATCAGTGGGAACAGCTTGAACAGCCCGACAGGAAGATGATGATGATTACTTGAATGTTAATGTCGCTCAAACAAGTTTGTCAGTACAAACTGACTGACTTTGTCAGGGTGTTTCCCCAGAGACATCTGCCCTCAGCGCTGAAGAGGACACATCCAACTGAAGTACCACATTCATGTGAACAAGCCAACTTGACTGAAAAGAAACAGTTTTGCCCTTTGATGAAGATCAATCGCACTTTTTGTTTGCAGCTGAATGGAAATCCAAGGGCGACACATAGTAGAAACGAATAGTTAGCTGACAAAGTAGTTGCCTTTTAGTTTGTACAATATGTGGTATGCCGTTTCCGATAAGCTGCGCTGGATATTGGGTCTCAAGACCTGCTGTAGTGAACATTTTAATTTAAATCTGCATTACTTGTCTGTAGCGATGGGGATCAATACCCGATTCTAAAAGGATCTGGTTCCAAAATTTCTCATAACCCAAAAATCAATAAGGTCCGAGCTTAATTTTAGCAAAATTCTTCCTAATACTTTTATGTTGTTGGTTTATACCAAGTGGGAGAAGGGAAACTAGAATAAATAGTGTACATGCCCACTAATACTTCTACATGCAAAATTGTATTTTACACAAAAATAAGTAGGCCTGTAGATGTAATGTAGTATTGAGCATATGAGTGCATTCAAACAAAACAAACTTTCAATGTAGTTTTTCTTTTTGCATCTACCACAGAGTTTATGTTTTTATTCATTATATATTTCATATCGCCTCCACATTTAGTCAATGAAAATACAGTAAGTCAATACTTAGCATGAAACTGGAAATCATACACTAACAGAAGATCAATATATATTGTAACATTCAACTGTAAACGGGAAATAAATGCATGGTGGTCGTGCAACATTATCCAGTCACTCACTCCTGGCCTCATGTCATTAAAGTAATTGGACACATTGACAAACACGTTTAATCGATTTAGAAATCTGTATAAGCAATCACTAGTGGCTGCTTGGTGAGAAATGTGTCAAAGTAACATTGCATCACACCGAAATTTAAAGCCTCTGAAATGCAATTACTCACTTTATTTTGGAAAGATGATAAGTAAGGAAAGAGCTACAGTCTATGCACTTGGTGATAAACAAACCTGTAGCTCTGACCTGCTGAAGTACATGTAGTTGGACACTAGATGGAGACAGAGACTGTGCAGGGAGATGGATGTAGTGTTATGTGCTTCTTGGAATGTATTTTTTCCTTTTCTTTAAGTTAAATACATATTATATTAGAGAGTATATATAGGGTTATGGCTGATATTTGTGGACATGCCTCCGCTGTACTACATCAGTAGTAAACTAGTGGGAAAGGTGTTGTGAAGGAAGCGGGTCTTTGCGTCCCACGCAGAGGAGGGTTTTCCGGTTAAAGTTTCCTTTGTGATTCGGAAGTGGCGATGTGATGCCAAAGCCTTTTATCCTTACAGAAACAACATACAAGTGGCGACCATGAAACGTAAGCGTAAATATATATACATGAAATAAGTAGCGTCACGGCATTAGCTAGTTTCCCTATCAAAGGAGACCGCAACGTGACAGTGACGAAGTACGCTGGAAAGCTAGCTAGCGGTTTGGGGTAATGGCTGGCAGACATGGCATGCTAACGGTAGCTAGCTAACTTAGGGTGTCTGGCTTTCTGCGGTCAACAGGGATGCCGAAATGTTTCATATGTTGCCGGCTTCAGCAATAAGTACGGTATTATATTCTGTTGGTAACTCTTTGTGTGCATGATGTCGTTTGTGTGCGATTATACATAGTAGCTTCACTTAAACTTGCGTTTAAACTGTTATGGTGAACTCCCACCCAGACATGCTAACAATAGCTTAGCATGTCTGTGTTTTGGACAGTGACAGCTGTAGGCTGCTGCCCCATGACATCTGTGGAAAGGCCTCCCGCAACATGGATTCGTCTAGCTCAAATTGTCAGTTGTCATTATTCTTTTTTTAACCTCTTTTACTCCACAATGGCCTTTCTGCACATCCCTGGTAACACAATCCGTCATGGACCAGAATAGATACATGGGTTTGGCAGGAAAAGAGATAAGATAACTAGAGATTATCTGCTAAAGCTTTGCTGTTTGTGTTTTCTTCATTCAGAGCCGTTCAAAGCTCTGCCCTGCTGAAATGGGAAAACGGCCCTTCAAGATTTACTGAAACAGGTAAGCATCACGCCTAGTTCCCTTCCAGCCTGCTTTATTACCAGGTGTGAGCCACATCCTTTACCTTGCTGCTTCTGGTAACTGAAAAGGTGTTGTAATTCTTGGTATTGGTTTTCCTGTCTCTGATTGTGGGAAAAAAGTGTGGCTGTCAGGATGTGTGTGCCTGTGGTATATCTGAAAGGCTAGTGTGGGCGTGTAGAAAGGAATGCTTTAGTGCTGTCTCTCTTCAGTGCATTGCACCAGAGCAGTACATGCTGCATGTTTGAACAGCAGCCCTCTGTTGGGAAAGTAAGGGTGAAGCAACTGATGCTGCAGGGAGCTTCTCTGTAAACGCCATATATTTGAAATGTCCGGGACCAGGTCACTGTAAAGTACTGGGCCCTGTTAAGATAGATTACTGAGGTATCACTGTATACATGGCAGAGACAGAAAGCCACACACACTTTTCTGGTGTCTTGTTGACACCGGAAGGCGCGCATCTCAAAGTGAGCTCACACACTTTGTTTTGAAGCCACAAAAAAATGATCTGGCCAAATAACGGTGTAACAGGCTACCAATACTACCAGATAACAGTGTCAGATGTTGCACCGTTATAAAGCATACAGCGTCTCCTTCAGTAGATGCAAGTTGTGCATTATCCAGTGTTATGTGCTGTCTTTTTTTTCCCCAGAGATCTTTTGCCTTACTGTATCAGTCTGACCCCTAACTTGTGATTGAACACTGCATTTTGGTATCAGTCTGTCACATTGTCATGCTATTTCCTTCCTTTTCTAAACCAGTTTCCCAGTTTCTTCTTCTCTGTCTGAGTAGAAAGCTTGTGACTCCCTTAGCTAGCTTCTTGTATCACTGCTTGTGAGTAGAAACCATTTTACCCCTGAAAACTTTGACTTTTTTGTTAAATAAAAAGTAGAATTTTCAATTCAGATATCATATTTGCACTAGTAGGCTATAATATAAAGTTCAGACTCCCTAAAGGCCAGAAAAGATTGAGAAATCTAACTTCTGTATTCTGTTTTTAAGTCCAGTATAAGAATGCAAATTTAGGAAGTATATAAAAGAAACAAGACCATTACATGCTTCTCATATCTCTGTTTAATTTTTTTTAAAGCATTGTATTTTATTAAACAAACATTGCAAAACATTTTAAATGTTTTTTAAGTTTGACATGATAAAACTCACTGACATCATGAGGCCGGCGACATCAAGCCCACATTTAGTGTGTCATGGTTAGCGTGCTGCTATTCAGACATATGTGCGCTGGCATTTGATTGTGAGAGTGACATCTCAGACAACACTGCCTCATTGTTTTCAGGCCCGCTGTGCAGCAACGACAGAATCCCCATCAGAACCCCACGGTTAGAAAACACATATTTGCAGCGAGGGCAAGAGAGAGATCAACACACCACACAGCAGCAGGCATAACTTTTGTCAACAACCATTAGTGATGCGCGCCCATGTTACTGTTTAGTCCAGAGGAGTGTTTAATGAGAACCAGTTACACCAGACTTACTCCAGTAAATCAGGAAAATCTGTTTTGTAAAGCAGGATTAAATACATTTGACCTGGGTGTCGGTGGATACATATCCCTCCAGACTAGTCTAACCTCAGACAGGTTTGTGTTTATGTTCAGCATAACCTGTTTGTACGTTCCTCAGCAGCAGACACTTAAAACTGCTGTACCTGACATTTGTCTGTGCTTAACTACTACACATGTCAAAAGTTTTACACAATTGGTATCATTTTAATGTTTCATGTAAGTTGGGCTGGGTAAGTTGGGTCATTTTTTAATGGATATTTTGGTATTTTGAAACCTGGCCCCTATTTTCACATATTTTGGTTTCAAAAAGACAAGTAGGTACAAAAAGTCACCTACTTGCACTAGATGGCTTCAGCCTGTAGAACCAGCTGCAGTTGGCTGTGTGTAACATATTTCTTCAGGTCAGTTGCACCCATCAAAAATCAAAAATTCTTACTCATGTTTTCCCCCGTCATTTACAGATTAAGAATTGATCTTGAGCGAGACTTCTGTTTTTTGTTAAAAACAAAGCGTGTCACCGGGAGTCACTTGTAGGGATCCTTTCCATGAACTTGTCAGAGTCCTGGTGTAACAGTCAGAGCCTGTCGCTGAGGAAAAATAAGCAATTTTTGATGGGCGCAATTTCCTCAAAGGAATACGTTGAAGCCATGTACTGCACGGATTCCAAAACCTTTTGTACCTTGTAGTCATTTCAACACCAAAATATGTGAAATTAGGCTTAAAAATACTGAAATTACCCATTAATATGTTATTGTTCAGCAATTTCCTTTACTTCAAATTAATAGCAGGCCTTCCTCATAGAAGAATGTTTGACATGTCACAGTAGGAAAAGCACAGTTGTAAATAAAATAATTAATAACGACTGAATTCCTTTTAGCTGCTTTGGGTTCAGGGTCCTTGTATTGTGTTGTATCATGTTGAATAGAACACAGCCCTCATTAATATTAGTAACACCTGTGGTTTTCAATTTTCAATGAATTAAAATGCTGCTGTGAATGGGCCTTTTCTAAATGAGCTATTAGGGGGAAAATAACAAAATTGGTTATTAAAATGTCTTGATCCTGTGATATCTGTGACAGTTGAGTGCAGTGTATTGCTTTGAAAATCAGTTTATGTGTGATTTTTGGATACATTTTTTCAGACAGCAATAACTGTGTTAATGTTGTGAAGTGCATTTAAACAGTCTGGAGGCTGTGACGTCACTTGTACAAACCCAGTTGCCTAACCCAAAGTAAATAATTTAGCTAAAAACATGTATCATGTAGCTAAGATCATATTTATTCGCCTCAAAGTTTAATTTCATGTTAGATCTTTACATTAATTTAGGGTAAAGAGTAAAATTCAACTTATGTATATTGGACTTGAGCCCAGAATGACCTAATTACAAGGAGAGGGCTGCAACAAGCTCGCTGTCTGTACTCACTAGTGGTCTATAATGTGCTGCCAGTCTTCATATACATTTAAAATGTGTGTGCTACGTCAAAATCAAAAATGTCTCTTTAAGTCTCCATCTTGAAGCTTGAGTTTGTCTGAATTGCGTGAATGGAGCTGTAGAACTCACTGGTTCAGGCTGTTAGGCTCACTCAAGTCAACTTTATCTTAAGTATCCCCAATGGCGAAATTTGTCTTGAAGCCAGTTTTAACAACACAGGACACACATGGAGCTATTTCATACAGTCAGTGCTGTCTGTATGAAATAGCTCCAGCTCTGAGGGTAAGTTGAAATGGGTTAAATGTATGTAAATCACTGTGAGATTGTTGAGAAGTAAAAGATAAAAAAATATCCTCAAATACAGTCCTGTCATTCTAAAGCAGAAGCCACACCAACAGTTTTAGGTGCTCAAACATGCAAATCCTTCTCTGATGACAGATTTAATCACCTACCCTACAGCCCTGTATTCTTCCTCTTTCCCCAGCTGTTTGTGTGTGGGGCAGACAGATGAAAATAGATACGCTCAGTTTCCGGGACGTGCCTTTTGGCTTGTTGTAGCCTGTAAAAGTGCATGCCCCGGGCACCTAATCTTTATTCCATCCATGGCTTTGAATACTCATCTCTGATTGACCAGTAAAGACAATCTGATGTAGTACATTTCCAAATATTTAACAAATTAATCAAATTTTATTTAAAATTATGACTTTTTGCCTTCTAACGATTATAAAAGCAAGCTGATCGATACAAAAGAATCACCCATCATGGGGCGGGTTAAATGCAGTAAACAAATATCCCAATGGGGATCAGTAAAGAATAACTTAAATCCAGTGCACCCCCTTTCCTCTACAGCGGCGCGCTTTTACACCTCCCAAACTCATTTTGTCTGGCATGATTAGTTAACCTCACTGCGGACAAGTGAGCCGTAGTTTGTGAAAACCTGGTCAAACCAGCCGCCACATGGATTTTGAAGTGCATCTATCCATGCTATTATGGTACCGGTTCTTGGAGTGGCCAAAAAGGACAAGAGAGTTGTATTTCAGCCATCTTTTTTCACATTTTAGATTTATCTTTTTTTTGTTTTTCAGTTGAATTATATTTCAATTTCAAAGAAAAGAAAAAATCCAAGTTCAATGCATAATGTTTCCAAACTCAATGAGAAATAAGCACAGTTTATATACCTCCAGAAAGTACAAACTGACTCAGGCGTGTTGGTGCCGTGCTGTCCATGGTGACAGTAATATCTTATTTTCCTAGTTCCATCCATGCGTTTCTGAGATGTATGTGAACTGGCAAATGGTTAGAAAGAAACTACACAATGAAAATACTATAGGATGTCTGTTTATGTTGTTGACTGCGATGCTGGGATAACTTTGATGTTTGCTGTTTTGCATCAAAGACGAGCGACATTAGCCAGAAAGCGTATGTGCTCAATAGCTAGAGCATAAGCTGCTTACCTGGCTGGTAATAAAATGCAAACTCTGCATTAACGCTGAAGTTTTTCTAAGTCTAAATTCTCAGAGCCCTTTAAATGGTGCGCCAATGTTCTAAATTAGATATCGAGATCACATTAAACCAAATCCACAGCACGTGGTGGGTTTCATATTTAACAGTGATTTGTGATATCGGGCTGTATAAATGTTTTGGCA
The DNA here is from genome assembly GCA_029875015.1 of Lepomis gibbosus. Lineage (NCBI taxonomy): Eukaryota > Metazoa > Chordata > Actinopteri > Centrarchiformes > Centrarchidae > Lepomis > Lepomis gibbosus. The sequence continues at coordinate 14,344 of JAPMOB010226401.1, forward strand.
GAGAATCAGTGAAGCATGACTGATTGCACCTTTAAATTAAGAATTTCAGTTTATCCTTTGTAACTGTTGTCTTAACATCGCACAGAGCCTTTTGATGAGTCACTAAACTTTTAATGTCCTATTTTTACTACAGTTCTCTCCGTCACCCTGGCAACGCTACACCCACAGAAAGGGGAGGAGCCAAGTCCTGGCAGCATGGAAGTCGCCGGGACGCCAGGCTTGGTCCCGAGCCCTCAGAGCGAGGCAGTGACCAGTGAGCTTCAGGAGCTGTCCCTTCAACCTGCTCCCAACCCGCTGCCTCTACAGGAGAGAAAGAATGGTGAGGCTGTGTTGCATACACACTTTTTGTTCATTCAGTCGCCACATTTAATCCCACATTTTGAGTATCTGGTTTTGGATGGGTTTGTCAGAGAAGCCGTCACACAGTCGTCCTGGCTCAGTTTTTGCAGCAGATTAATCCAACCCCGTCCTGCAAGCACTCTGAAAGCACACATTGCAAGTAAAATGTGAGCTACTGTTGACCACAAGTGTTGGTATGAAGGGGCAAATTATTACTGGCCTTGTAGCTTCCCAGTATAAACTGTTGTACAGTGTTTTGGCTTTCCACATAATCCCTTAGCATCTTTTTTGATGCAGAGCTATTTTTAACTTGAACACTGCTTTAGGTAAACAAATATGAAAACTATCTTTACATACTGAAATGGGCAAGTTGTGTACTATAATTTTTTGCTGGGTCAAACTATATTGTGCATTACAGTAGCAAAGACCCTGCTTAGTCACTTTCTCAGCCTCTTAAACCTAAATTCTTGCAATAGAGATAGTCTGTCCCTACACACTGTCCCACACAGCATAACTGCAGCTCTCCACTACCACAATCATGTTTATATGTTCTGACCAAAGGCTTTGTAATCAGGTGGTATACTGCAGTTTTGTAGACATGGGGGTACATTGTGTAAATCTTGTGTATATTGCCCTTTTGCCCTACTACTTAACTCATGGCTTTCACCATAAGTAAATTATTTTGTAAAGCAAGCTTACCAAAACACAGACAAAATACATTTTTCAACTTGTGCCCTCTAACTCCAAACTGTTCTTTGTAGAAATGGTTTGACTGAATTTCTGTTGTATTTACAGATTTCTTTTTCCTGGTGATAGGGACAGATCGCTTGGGTGAATGTAGTGCAAACCCATCGCTTTGAAGACCAACACTCTTACTGAATATTTTGTGGTAGCGATACTCATCCTTCAAATTCCTCCAAGCTAAAAAAGTGTGTACTCAGAAAATGTTACATAAGTTGAGGCTGAGTAGAAGTTAACACACTAAACTGAGAGGCACAAGTTAAATGTCTTGTGTGTCTTTACATTTTGCTCGTTTGTCTTCGCTGACAAAGCTTACCTGACTGCAGAGGGTGTTAAAGAGAGAGAATCATGGAGGTTGTTCAGGTGCTGAGGTGAAACTGTGCGCTCGTGTGGGTGGGTCTTTGGACATTGCAGTGTGCAGGGAAGTCTCCAGAAAGAAGGGAGTGAAGAAGCTGCTGTGCTTAATTGGCTTGATCCTCTGCACTGACCTCTTGTTACAGTAGATTAGACTCTACTGCACGTTTGCTGTGTAAGACTGTAAGGCCTTTTATGTGTCTGGAGTTAGCTTAAAGCTTAAAGTACTTGGCTCTCTGTGCAGAGTGCCATGCAGGAGATTCCTTTAGTTTGAAGAAGCATGGAAAAGTTGACTTGAATTTATTTGGTTTGTTTAGAGTCACACAGCCAAATTACAAGTATAAATGAAGGTCACTAGCACTCAAATGTAGCTTGTTTATTGGGGCTGTCTAGGTAAGTCTGGTTAATGTGTTGTCTTTGGTGACAGGGCTTTAAATAAATGTGATTCAAGTCTTTGGAAGTTAAGCATCCTATGTCTGCTACCAAGAAGTAATAGCTGCACATGGGTATGTAGAGCTGAACCAATGTAAAGTCAATTGCTGTCTCCTTACACACATAAAGCCTGCGTTGAGGCTGTTTTCTGTTGTCAGTTCCTATGACGTCATCACATCTAAAAAAACAACCCACCACAACTGGGTTGATAAAAGACAAGACAAGCATTTTCAGTTGACTACGTGCAGCTTTAGTGCCATGTGAGCTCAAATAGCATCTCACTACACCATGTAATTCTAAATTGCTAAACATATGTAGTGGCAATGTACCCTCAGTTTTAAGCCAAAAGTAAGTCTATTAATTTCACACACATGGAAGTTGGTACACTTGCATGTGCTACTTAATGTTTTCAATAACACAAAGCTTCCAAATGTTTCCGTTAAGTTAATCTGTTACATAAGTAGAGATATCCAAGCATTGGCCAAACCTGGCATTGTCTAAGTGTTACTTAAACACATACATGCAGCTTGTATTATCAGAGGAGTCAACCACATTGTCCTTAGCTGGGCGTTGGCCACCCGGCTTTATGGAGAAACAGTTGCTTGACCTGCTGTTGATTTGTCAGGAGAGGAAGGTTGGGCAAGGTTGGGCCAATAAATGATTTACCATCTTTAGGAAAAAGACATGGTAGAAAAAGACGTTGAGGCACAGTACAGCTAGCTTTAACAACACACGGCCAATAGAAATAATACAAAGAAGACACTGTATTTATGGTGCATGTCATGAACAATATTTTAAACAATGTTTACATCATTTCAGAAATGTTTAGCACAAGTGATAAGCAGTCACAGGACCATGTTTACCTCACAGAAACACACAAAGACACACACTCTCACAACGCCTCAGGCCACCACTCCCAAATTTAAACAACCCTTGCTCTTGTTGGCCCATTTCTTACACACTCGATTCTGCTAGCCAGAAGCAGACATGTTGCTGCAGGCACTCCTGCAGCTAATCTAAAGTGAAGATGCTTTCAGAGCACTGGGGAGACACATCACGTTATCTCATGTGCCTTTTCTATATGCATACATTTGTTGGCAGTGAAACAGAATGGAATGCCCACATAATAATACTTATCAGAGATGTATCTCTGTCACCGGGTTATGCAATGTGTTTATTGCACAAGGTTCCTCCCTCAGTCATGGACAAGCGCTGGGAGATTTATTGTTACACATACATGTGTTTATATATAGAGAGACGTGACATGTTTTTCAGGATGAGGATCAGAGACAGATGTCCATATGCACTGTTGTGCATGAGCGTGTGTATGTGTGAGTATGTGAGAGTCAGCTTTGATTTGAGGCATGATGGCTGAAACAACAGAAGAATGACCTTAAAAGCAATTTACATTTCCTGACTTCCCTGTCACACTTGCCTCTGAATTGTTCCCCAACAAACAAAAGCATTGGCACTATGATAATGTGACTTGCTCCTCCACCTCAAAACGTTGAGGTGGAGGAGCTAGTTTGAATGTCAGAGTGTGGGCTGCAGCAACAGTAGAAGAAGAAGGAGGAAGGGGAAGAAGAGAGGAGGGGGGGAGGTCATGTCTGAAATTGCAGTATTGCATAACTCCTCAGACAGGGAACAGAAGGAAAGCGAGGGAAAATGGAAAGCTAGAAAGGAGGGGGAGTGTTACTGGTACTTGAGGAGGTGAAGCTTGGCACCAGGTTGTTTTTGTTCTTTTTCAATTTTTACTTCTAAACTGGCTGTGAAAGTGCAGAGGAGTGACCAAAAGTTTTATTTTTTAAGAAGTACATGGGAGCAGGAGTGAAACAGAGGTGTAGCCGCAGCTGTGTGGACCTTGTTGCTGTTTTCCAAGGAGTAATAAGGGACAGACACAGACCTACACACGCCCTCTCTGTCGGGACATGCACTCACTTGTAGTCAGAGAGTCAAAAGAAAGGGAATGTGAGGTGCACTGCTACCTGTGGAGTACCAGCTGCCGATGAAAGGAAAACGTGTTTAACGTGGCTTTTCTGTTGCTGGACTTCTCCTCAGCCTTCTGCCACTATTGTGTTTTTTTCCCCCACACTATCTTTGTGCTTGTGTCGGGAGTATGAATCGTTAAAATTCGCCGGGAGGGTAAAGCTTCCCTTGAGCCTGTTGCAGAGGGATATGACTATCCAGTCAGGTAAGGTCCATTTATGTACGCTGTCTTCTGCTTTGTGATGTGATGACAGTGATTGAAAGTTATCTGTAAACTCTACCTGAAGGCAAACTTAGCTGAATACAGGTGTGGTGCGAGCTGTTGCATATTTCAGTAAATGTTAGGTGTAGCCTATAGACACTGTAGTCTCAAGTGTTGGTGTACTTGTTTGCGTGGGAATGGTCGCTCTGCAGCAAAAATGTACTTACTAACTTTAAATATTCTTTTGGTTAGACACATTTATTTGTCACATGTAATCATATAAAGTACAGTCACATGTAGTTTTATTGGAAGCTTGCATACTGAGGTGGTGCTGTACATTTTAACTGCAGCTACAAAGGAAAAATTCAATTAAAAGAAGAAATAAACCACAAACTTCCAGATGTTAGTGACTCGGTTAATGATGTGATGTGGAGCCTGTACACTATAAAAACAGTTCTTTCGTAAGTCTGAGTTAGTGGCATGTTAACCAGCAGGTAAATGTAGTTTTCAGGGTCCCCAGAACAAAGGGGATCAGGCGCGGCACTCCTCTGTAAGAAATTGGCCTAATGAGGGTGTTGAGCCGGTGGAAAGGTGTGGTTGGTGAACTGGTCTCTCCTCAGAATTTGACAGCCCCCCATTCATTCAATGCAGCTGTCAACTGTCCAGCCAAGGCGCCACTGCTCCCTGTGGACTGACTGCAGGCCAGGGGCCAGGGTCCTGATAGGGCTGCAGAGCTGGAGGTTGTGCTGCGTTCCAGACAACTCGGAACTCAGACTTTTCCGACATCCTGCTAGATAAAGTACAATCAAACGCCACCTACTTGCAAATCCATCTATACCAACTTCATGAAGAAGCAGTTGTCTGATGTCACACAACAATGGCAGCATCCATGGAAGTACACATTGCAAATGGTAAACCATCAACTAAAAGGCAATGTAAAGTATATTTGCCCCTTTTAATTAAAATAGTACATACTGTCACATAGTGAAATTTGTTCAGGTAATTTGTCCCCAATAAACAAGTTCTGGTATGGTAAACAATCTCTGAAAGTCATCTTCTCTGCACAAAAGTTATTCAGGAAATGTTTTTTAAAAATGTGAAAACATAAGAAAATACTCAACTTTTGCAGATTATCTATTGATGTAGTCAGATGGAAACACACTTAACAAGTAATGTATAGTCATGTTACATTTGGCACCATGCACCCGGAATGCTTGGAGGTCAGAAGTCTTAAACTCAAGAGTAGGTTAGAAGCGTCACAGGCTGTACTCCAGAGTAGAAATGAGCCTCTCATTTCAGTCAGAACAGATTGTTCCAGATCACGAGATGGACTACGGCTACTGCATCGAGACTAAAAAGTGGATTGGAAATGGTAAATGCAGTGGGGCAGTGTTTTAAGTGTGCCTGCACTGTCCTCGGAAAAGCTTGAACTCTGATTTTTAATCATGTGCAAATGTGACTTGCAGAGTCTGCAGGTTTTTGTTCCAACCAAACACTACCGCAGCTGATTCCACTGATTATTGCACCTACAAATAGTGAGGGGGGCTAATCAAACAAATCAGCTGCCATAATGTGTGGCTTAAATTGAAAACCTGCAGACTCTTGTGTTGCAGAAACACAGAGAAGTTCAAATGAACTGGTTCAAACAACGCATATCATGCCCTCACTTCACAGACTTTTGGTCTTTAAACAAGATACCACTTAGGACCTGGATACCTTTTTAGAAAGTGGTCAAGAAAAGAACAGAGATTGGGACTATGTGGCGAAATGATGTTTGGGAGCTGGCTGCCAAATTCATTCGGACTTGTAAACATAAAAAGATAAGCATCACATCCCTGTTCGTCCCCACCCTTGCATAATGACAATAGATGGGCTGTAGCTTAGAGTGCAATTTTGTGTGTGTGTGTGTGTGTGTGTGTGTGTGTGTGTGTGTGTGTGTGTGTGTGTGTGTGTGTGTGTGTGTGTGTGT
>JAPMOB010226402.1:0-13604 GCA_029875015.1 Lepomis gibbosus
ACGCAGATATTTCTTGAGACGGATAGAAAAAAAATATCGGATAGGGAACGCACCGGCTTCGTGTGGACGTGGCCTTAGACTGCAAATGGTCAGGACACGGTATTCAGATTCTCTTGTAGCAAAAATAGTGAGAGTTATAAAGTCAGTTATAAAGAGGTGGCATATCTGGTCAAATAAGTCCTGCAGATTCTAGCCTAAGTGTTCAGAAGCTGTGGCCGTGAATATGGTTAATGCTCGGGCTCTGGCTGTAGTTTTAAGAATTTTTTTATTTATTTAGGCCATTAATCTATTTTTAACAATGACATATGGTAACCACGGCTACCTGAATCATTCTCTTTACATAGTGTGCAAAAGCTGAATCTAGCTGTAAAAGCCTACTACAGTCACAGATAAGGCACAAAGAAAATAAATAAATCCCCTTGGTAGGTCACTCAGGAAAATGGAAAATTATTTTATGGTAAAGTCAACAATTCCAAAGAACACAAGAGCGATATGTCCAAAAATGTTCATTAGTAATTATCGCGATAAATGTCAAATCATTATAAAGTTTAAAGGCAGATTTTTGTTTCTTAGTGAAAGTTAAAGAAACCAGATGGCTTATTGTTGTTAAAATATTCTTTTCAGAAATAACTTCTTCAATGCACTGCAGCTTTAAAATGTACGAGATTATATTTCCAACTATTTTAGGTTCCTGGGAATCAGCATCACAGAGAACTAATCCATGTTCGTTACATGATAATGTTAAATTTAATGTATTTAGTTGACGTGATACATCGAGTTGGCTTGCCTGCCGCTTTAGTTAAAAAAAAGATTCACTGAAGGATCATCAGGGTCAACATATTATGAATGAGATTGTTGCCACACTTTTACAGTTAGACCACAGTAAGTAGCTTTACCGTAGAGGATGGTTCTTCTACTGTGTTGTCCTACGATGCTATGTTGCATTATTGTATATTAATGTGGGTCACACAAGTTACAGCGACTGAGGCGGTAGAGAACCTGTGTACCTTAGTAAAACAACAATAAATCTAAATTTAACGTCATGAAGCAAACAGCAGTGGATTGTGCTAATGTTAGCTGGCTGCTCCTGACTTGTATCACTATTCGTTAGTAAACAAATCACTCCACATTTGCTTTGTACCGTTACATCCTTTTTTGCAGGCTAAAATCAACACTGACATAATACAGGTGGTATACAGGATAGTAATATGGGTCGCGTTAGCATGCAGCTACATCCCGATCCGATACCTTCACATAAGCAGAACAGTGGCTGTTCCAAGAAACATAGAGAAAATAGGTGTGTTGTTAAATGAGGCTACAGCCCATTGACAAAAAGACAGTAAACAAGTGACTTAATGATACATGATTTTATTGAGGTACAGTGGTTAGCACTGTTGCCTCACAGCAACAGCAAGACTGGCAACCTGTCCAGCGTGTACCCCGTCATTCGCCTGATGTCAGCTGGGATTGGCTCCAGCCCCCCACGACTCTATAGGCAGGATAAGCAGTTGACGATGGAAGGATTTTATTGAAAAACTGCCCCTTTAATATCTGCTAATCATCTGATGTATCTGTTTATTTTCTTTATTATATAAAATTCATTATTAATCTTTTATTTAGTCAGATATTAGGCATTTAATAAATGTCCTCATTAAATCAGTAAGTTCCCTGTGTGTTTTCTTTGAAGCAGAAGGTCAAGCTATCAAAATTAATTCTGTTTCCTTTGGTATGAGACCACCAGATGGCAGTATCACATAATTAAATGGCAGAGAGGGTGAATTCCATGGACACATGTTGGTGGAGGAGGGCAGTAACACTATTATGACCACCAAACTGCAGTATCAAATAACTAAATAGTAGAATGAGATCTAGAGAACAAACCACAGTCATATTGTTTTGTAGAAAACATTAAAATCATCAGATTTCATCTTAATTATTTTGCAAATTAGAAAAAAAATTAATAGTATTAATCAGTTTTTGCACTTCCTCCCTACCTATTATGTAAATTTCCCCTTTTAACTGTTCCAGATCAGAACTACAAATCATTCTCCATGAAGAGACCACATTAGCTTTGAACCAAGTGACGCCTTGTGTGTTTAATAGACAAGCTTAGTAATTCTCAGACAACACCGGCTTCTCTCAAACTTAAGGCAACTGTACAACCAATTGTACAGCAACAAGTGAAGGTACAGCGTAATGTGCGAGTTGATGCTTCCTTTGCAGACTGATTTAGTCTTGCGTGTCATGTGACCAGAGTGTAATCGCAGCAATAGTAACCTCTCCATATTTATATTCATTTATATAAATCCATGTCAGTTGCACGGAGGATTAAATGACTGCCCAGCAAAATTATCTACAGCATAGGCCAGCCACCAACAGCCAACAGGAATTAAACAAGAGAACTGTCAATGCTTGTGCACAGTCAGAAAGGACAAAACAAGTAGCAGACAAAATGTATCCGTAGATTCACAGTGAAATGTAGCGCAGACTGTCCCTTGTGCAGAAAGGATGGTCATTAAGGCTATTTTTGCGTGGGTCAACAAAAAACCTTTGCATCAACCTTAAAAACTAAAATACTAGACTAGGGCTGAACGAAATATTATCAAAACCGCAATATGGCCAAGTGCAACATCCAAATTGTAGGAGCTGCAATTTTTTGCTAACAATAAAATGTGTCAAAACCAAGCTGCAACCTCCAGTGCTGATACCAAAGCCTCTTAATTTTAGGGGGCATTCATTCCTCTTGTTGAGAACAGTACGTGTAAGAAGGTTTGTAAGATGGATTTTACAGTCATCTCAGTCTTACAGCCCACTTATATACTTGTTCATATCCAGGTGAAACTTGAGACAATTTAATTTACACTTAGCCACATATACGTGTCTCTGTTAGCCAGAACACAAATCTGATTGCAATCTATTTTAGTTTTCCCAGGGTACATGCAAATCCGGGTCTCCTCCTGTCGAGAAGAAGGCAATCCCTGATGTCAGGTAACTGCCAAAAATGCCACAAGAACTACTTCTGCACATAGCAGTTTGTTTACAACAATAACAGTCTAGCTAGTGTTAGCTAACAACGATCCACAACCACATGAAGGAATCGTATTTATGAACTACAAGCAAGACAAAAGTTTTAACGCCTCCACTGGCTCTAACTCACACCGCTCCCTCATCCACACAGATCCTTCAGCGGTTGAGCAGCAGCTCGGTGTGCCTTGTATATGATCTTGTAGCTGTTCTGCCAACGGGAAGGCGTGACATTGCAGGCTCCCTGGAACTAATCCCCAAAGAAACACGTTTCTGTATGACCGTTGTCATCACTACCGGCTACAGGTGTGCTGACAGGAACACGTCCTGCATCTGACACAGAAAACTCACTATTCACGCTCCGTACTTTTCCTGTGATTCTCCTAATGTTACTTTGTGAATAACAAATCCGTGTTGAAACCATCAAAATCCTGCCCTCTGTGAGCTCCATAAAACACACACACACACACACACACACACACACACACACACACACACACACACAGCAAAGTCAGGTCAGCAGAGCAGAGAGGCCGCGGAGCAGAAATGAAAAGGTGAAGTGAAGATTAACTCCAAGATCAGTCGACTTGATGACAACTTGTTACTGTAAGCAAGTGCAATAAAAACTTGGCAAGTAAAAAGTCATTATTTCACCTGTTCAACATGCATTTGTAAACCTGTAGAAACTGTGTATATAGTATCTAGAGTATAGTGGCTTTGCTGTGGTAAATATTAACGTCGCTGGTTTAGAAATAATATTTAGTTATATTTAAGATTTTCAATTCAAATCCTGTTCTGAATATATTCTTTATTTAAGTAATATATATGTTTAAAAAGCACTTTCAGTAATGAAAAAGAACCAATAAGAACCAAGCAGATAAGAGTAGTACCCATCCCTTAACACAAGTTTAATTTGTCAAAAAAACACATTTTAATAGGGACCCACTCAAATAACCAGGGACTAACAGTGAAAGCTATCAACATCACTGAAGCTGTTTAGAAACGCATCAGAATCCATGGTGGTTGGTTCAATCAATTTCTAACACTAGTGGCAACAATACTAGCCTAGTTAATGTAACTTTAGTCTTGATTTTTTTGACAATTCAGGTGTTTATTGTTGCTGTCAGAAGAGAGCAGAGCAGAATGGGCTGAATAAGCTGATTAATCAGTGTCATCAAGTCTGACACCAACAAGATAATAAGTAGATCTCAGCAATCTAATTTTAGCTATTATTATGTAGCTTTCAGTTCATGGTTGAAATCAATAAGAATTTGTTTGTTTAAAATCTGTGAATGTACCCCCCCCCCAGCCCACCCACCTGCTTATTTTTATATGAATCATATCCCATGTATAACATAACAACTAAAATATCATCCAAATGTCTTTCAAAGAACAGCAGCCACTTGGATCAGTTTACTCCAGTTGGTTGGGCGTGCAGGAGGAGAAGCACAACGGGAAGTGAGTTGTACCAGTTAACACACTCTTACTTTTAGATTTCTCAAGAAAACACATTCACTCTTAGTCTGAGATAGCCCACAGCTAGTGACAAGCTTTCTTGTTTTAATGAATGTTTCACAGCTGAGCGTAAGCTGCGTTTTATCTGACTTCAGGACAGTGTAATAGACTAATAGTCTGTCCATAAACGCCTTGATAAAGTCACAAAGCTCAGGCTTGAGTAGCAACATTGGTGGTTTCAACTGAAGAGGGCTTGGTTAAGGTCTTTTGCTTAACTAACTTTAATTCATTACTAAATATAAAATAACAACACAGACATGTCACTGTAAAATCCCATGCCGTTTTCTGTTACGTTAGGCTACAATGAGAAGCTTCTGGAGTAGCAGACCTGCGCAGCTGGGCCTCATTCGGACCTGTCATGAACTAATGTTGCCTTCGTTATTAACAGAAATGTATTTTTCCTACGGCTAAAGAGGAAAGTGTAGCTAAGAGCAGCATTCAGAGCAGCCGCTGCGCAGAGCCACTTCTCATCCGGTGTCAACAACAGACTGCTGCGGCAGCAGAGTTGTTTCTCCCTCAGGTCTTGAGTCGCTACGACATTAAAATAAGTAGAGAGTCTCTCACCGCGTCCACCTCCATCAGGTTGAGCTGTGAGGATGCAGAGAGCAGGCTGCGGGCGTCCGGAGACTCCGACATCTCTGGGTTTACATGGACAGAGAAGCTAGCCCGTCTGTCACTCTGGGGTTCCTCTGGCAGGAAACATCTTTATTACATCTTCCGGTTGAGTTTTTTCAGAATAAAGTCTCATACCATACAGAACTCACAAGCTGGCTGAAAACACACAGTAGTTTTTGCCAATTAAATTATTATCATTCATTAATAATTATTAATAACATATAAATATTACAATTACTATTATAAAAACAACAAAACACAAATGTGACATGTGTGTTTTATAAATATATGATGTGACTATTACAAAAAACTTGTAACAGTCCATAAAATATGGCTGCATTTTAAAATGGTGAAACAAAATAAGAAAATAAAATTGATAGTAAAGCTACAACGGGCCATAGCTCCTCGCACGCGCCTCAGGGGGTTATTATAACTTTCAGCACAGGAGGCTGTTTGCCAATCTACATGAGTGCTGGTCAGTTTAGACAGGTCAAGTCTTGCTACATGTTGGACAACAGCATGAGGCCTTTGCACCAAACTTTGAAATGCTCTGCCCACATCTGCTGATTCTGTGGATTCTTTCAAAAGGCACCTGTGTGCGCCTGTCTGCATCTTATGTGTTTACTTGTGTGTTTTTTCTGTTCTATGTATTCTGCATTTTTTACCACACAATGTGTATTTATCATTTTTTTTACTATGTATGATGAATCTTTATCAGTGTACAATCTTATGTGTTTTAGGTGTGTGAATGTTAATGTTGTTGGAACCCGCTATACAATATAAAGTTTACATCCTGTGCTATGGCCAAACATGCAAATTGTTCTCCTTTTGTTTAGAAATAAAGCAGATATACAGCATGACTTAGAATCAGTCTTGTTCCTGAAGAACATTGCATTTAGAGAGATTATTAATTAATTATAAATAACCCATCGATTCTTAACATTAAAAAAGCTGACATCTCAAACTGAGCCTGCACACTGAGATTCCAGGGACTAGAAACTGAAGAACTGAACACCCAAAATTGTTCCAACTATCAGATGGTCTTAAAAATTGCTGATATAGCACAAATAGCACACGCTCTTGTTCAACCTCGGACCAGCACTTCTTTTTCAACGATTAGTCAGGGTGAACGATGCCATTCTGGAACACTGGACTGGACAATTTAAACCAGTACTCAGAGATACAAATACAGGCTCAGTGACCACAGTCTAGCTATAGAGAAAGGACGACACAAGAAGCCATGGCTGCCAACAGATGAAAGAGTCTTTGATCACTGCAGGTGAAGCAGAGACAAACATGCACTTCCTCTTAAAATGTGACAAATGCAAAAATATCACAGTGCAACACTTTGAGAAATTTCATTTGTTAGTCCCAAACTTCACAGAGCTAGATGGCAGTGAAAGGTAACAGATTCCATCAGGAGAAATACCTACATGCATACATTCAGCATATACTTAACTGCACAATATGTGACTGCATGTAGCAAACTGCGGGAACACTAGTTGAAACAACATCACTGAATGTGACAAATGATTATTTTGACCAAGCCTATCACACAGACACACAAAGTTACATGTACACATGTGGACCGTTTTGCTGTTACATGCTGTAGTTTATCTGTGTTGTGTTATTGATTTCCCACAAAGCTGCAGGTCTGCTGAAACTCTCAGTTCTTTGAAATCAAGGTTTTTTGCTGTTGCCTTTTATTAATTAAAATCTTACATTTTACTGTCCTGTTTTATCTTGTTTTTCTTTTCTTTTAAATTCTTTTCTATTGTGCTTAGATGTCTTTTGATATTGCCCTATGTTGCTTTTTGTTTTATGTAAAGCACTTGTAATTGCCTTGATAAAATGTGCTGTACAAGTACATTTGTCTTGCCTTTCTGTAGAGCATGCACTAATTGTACGTCATGTCCCAATAAGCTGTAGGAAAGATAATTAATTGTATTAAATTAACTAATTATATATTACTTTCCAGTATATCAAGTAGATGTATGTAGATGTCCTCAGACCAGACCAACGTGTGAAATGTGAAAGAGCTCACCCCTCACTACTTTTAGAGAATTTCTTTTTGAGCAGTGTAGCTTTATATATTTGTGCCACCCTGTTGTGTTGTGATTGGTCAGTCTATTTAACTTTTAAATAAACACAAAAATGTAAACTGTAGAATACTGTGATGTTACAATGTGTACAGTTGATACCTGTTCTTGTAGGTATTTTGTTTCACACAAAGAAACAAGTGAACAGATTGAAACAATTCAAATTCACATTTCACAAATTCAGTGTGAAACACACTGGTGAATATTTAATGAATGGCTGGAAGTCATGCTGTAAAAATGTATGTGATGCTAAACTTATCATGACAATCATTATAGTACAGATAATTCAGACTATTTTTCTTGCTGAAACTACCTCCTAAAAAAACTCTCAGAATTTTTTATTCCAGCCACAAACTTTGTATAGTATGGTGATTCTACTAAGCAGTGGGCTTTACATTTAGCTGTTTTATTCTTTTTAGTTGTGTTTTCCAATTATGTAGCCAAAAATTCACTGTTTCACAATTTTTTGCTTGTTGCTCTACTCCACTCTGTGCAGCTGGATGCAGCTGGGTGGGCAGCCACACCTCATCCCTCTGCAGGCTTTTCTGGCTCTGGAGCTGTAGATGCAGGATCTGTGTCTGAGTCACCTGCTGCCCTCTGGTTCCTGAACAACATCCACTGCTGCAATTTTTAATGATTTTCTTATTATCAATTATATTACTATAATTATCAGTACCGTTATTCGTTTTCTGTACCATTACTACTTTTACTGTTTGTATTTCCTGTATAAATATTGTGTTGCCCCCCGTGGCCACAAACCCTGAGTCTGCTTGAGGTTTCTGCCTCAAGGGAGTTTTTCCTTGCCTGTGTCGCCACACGCTTGCTCATGGTGGGAATTGTTGTGTCTCAAAATATAACTACATGACTCCACCGGTTGCAAAAAGAAGTCTATGACAAAATGACAATATCATTGACAGCAAAGGGGGGGCTGTACAGGTTTTTTAGCATTTCACCTGGTGCTGTATCTTTAATGAATCGTGGCGATTTGGCATGCATGGGTGAGACTTTTTAAAATGATTTTTGAGTTTAAGCGAGTGGACGCCATTCTTCAATGGTCATGACAACAACAGCACGCATGCTTATATCTTTATTAAATTGAATTAGTGATGAATCCCCCTCATGCGTGAATCATGCATCCATGATTATAAAGATACAGAAAAACAGAAATGCATGGTGAAATAGCATATTGTCATTATTTTAGAGATCCCACCCTCAACATTTCACAAATCATGTTTTCATGGGATATTATGTCTTATAAAATCCTGGCTCCCGCTGGTCCCCTGTATTTCACAACTGGTCCTGGACCAGTGACTTTCACTTTACGTAGCCTTGATAGTTTAGAATTCAAATAATAATTCCTCCACCTGCCACACACTGTACATGATATGTGTACGAGTCACATTGTTTAAGTTCTATGAAACTCATCAACAGTCATACTGTTTAATTTCTCTGAAAGGTACAGATATATTGTTTTATGGTTCCTTTTGTTCAATGTTTTATGTTATTCGCTGTGGCACAAATTAATTTCACTGCCTTGTGCATGATTGTGTATGTGACAATTACATTTTTTTGTGGTGTGAAAATAACTGTTAGTTGCAGCTCTTGAGAGCTTTAATCCATTTCCAACACCATTGATTGGTGTTTTGTTGTCTTTGTTCTTTGGCACAGCAGACTGGAGAAAATCAAGTCCCCATGTGCTACAGCCAACCCACTCTAGTCAGGTTAGCCAGTAATGTTGTGACAGTGAGACGAACTCATCAGTTCAAAACAGTAATAAGGCAGCTGAATATTATCTGACATAATGAACACTTTTTGCACTACATTTCAGAAAGAAGTGTTTTTTTATTTGACAACTGTAGCTGTAGTGAATATAATTTAAGAGAGAACAATTTACTGTTCTTAGGGACTGTTCTTAGTGAATACTTTTACTTTTCATTCTTTATTAATATTTTAAGAGCCATTTTGAATTTCATACTTTATTTGGTATTATACTAGGATTACTTTTAGTACTTTTCTCAAAATATTATGTACATATTAGGCTACAACTAATTTATTCACAAAATATAGATTTTTGTTCCTAGACATTTTTTCACACTTTTTTTTCACTTAAAATGAAATCTTTATTGTCATAATTCTCAAAATTCTCAGGAAAAAAAACAATCCTCCCAGCAGAGGCTGTACTGTTTTTAAGTATTTCTTGGAAACAGTGGCCTATTATGGCTGTGAGGTTATATCAGGCTTTGGACACAAAGAAAAGTCTTTGTTCGTTTTCTTCGGGATAACAATAAAAACATAAAATGTAACAGCAATGAAACTGGTGAGTAAACTGTCATCCTAGGTAATGAGAATGTTAGTGTGTGTGCACTTTTAACTGTTACACAAAAGCTAGATAAATCCATAAATACAAAGTGTGTGTGTGGCCTATATGAATAGGCCTAGGCTATATATATATATATATATTGCATTTATAAGTTATTTTTCATTTCAACACAAATTGCCTCCAAATAAGAATTGTGATGCAGTATAGTCACTGAAGGGGATTTTTTCCCCTGTTTTATTATAACTTTGTGGGTCTGCTAGTTTAAAAAATAAGAAAAAGGAATGAAGGCAGGAGTGAAGAATAGGAGACAAGGACGCTGCTAGACAGTGTTGGGTCGCGGCCCGCTGTATCCCTTCGACTCCGTTCACCTCCATTCACACAGTAAATAAAAGCATGGAGGCTCTGACTCTCGGGATCTAACACCGAGCAGCGGGGGGTAAAGACACTGCCGCATGCGCTCTCCCTTTCACCAAAACACACAGGAAGGACGCAGGCCAGCGGCGGACGCTTTGCCAGTTGGATTGAAGTCATTTTACGTGGAAGAGAGGATTGTAGTTGGCGACCGGAGCGGGGCAGCCCGCCGTGCTGAGCATGAAACGGACGGCTGTAGTGGCCAGGCACAATGGCCTCGTCTCTCCGCTGGGGAACAACAACTCCGGGGCTTCGAGCATCGTCTCACCACCACAGCCGAGAGCCACTAGCATCTCCGCTTCTGCCGACAGCGGTGTCGCCGGTGGGATGGACGGCCTGCTGGATTTCTCCAAAGGCCCCACCGTCAAAACTGAACTGGTCTGCAAATGGATTGACCGAACTTCTTCGAGACAGAGGCTTGGGCGGACGGCGACATCCGTCTGCGACCAAACTTTCAGCTCCATGCACGAGCTGGTGGACCACGTCACCACCGAGCATGTAGCAGCGGGTCTCGAGACCCTCAGTCACGTCTGCATGTGGGACGAGTGTATGCGCGGCGGGAAGGCGTTCAAAGCCAAATACAAACTCATCAACCACATTCGCGTGCACACCGGGGAGAAGCCCTTTTCCTGCGCATTTCCCAACTGCGGCAAGATGTTCGCACGCTCCGAGAACCTCAAGATCCACACGCGCACGCACACTGGTAGGGTTTCATGATTCTCTGAGTACACACACAGCCCTGCTACACACTCATCAAAGTCTCTAAATCCGTGTCATCCGTCACGACAGCAGCCGCCTGCCTGAGACGGAGAATACAGAGGTTAATCGAGATTGTTCCCCAGTCTGCTAGGAATCCCCTCCATGTTTACGTAGGCTCCGTTCAGTTCCCATTCATATCCGCCCTTCATTGCATCCTTGTTTCCTAAAAGGAATCAGGGGCCGAAACTGCAGCTCAGGAGTCATGCAAGGTGACAGGAAGCAGCACGAAGCAGCTGGATCATAAGGGAGGGGAAAGGATGAATGCTGAGTCTAATTTATTAGATGCAAAACAGAAGTGAGAGTGTAAAGGACACATGGCTGTAATATGTAAATGCAGACACTGCATAAAAATAGAGTTTGCAATCACATAGGCATATTTTATGCATGTGTGCGCGCGTGCACGTTTTTAATACACACTTACCAGTTTGTTAAAAAGTGACAGTCCTTTTATATCAGTGAGACGGTTAGCCTACCCACTGCTGCTTTCTTCTCTTGATAAAGGGTTTAGAAACTGTAACTAATGGCCTTATTAATGGTAAATTAATCCTTTACTAATGCCCCATAGATCAAGTATGTAACATCAATAAGAGCAACGCTTAGGTTGTCAGTTTGTGAACAATCCCTTTTGGCTGGTGTAAGTGTTTTGAGGGGCATGTCATGGTTTTATTAGACAGTGTGAGGAAGAGAGCGTGGATGATATTCAACATAGGTCCCCAAACATGTTCAGTATTTTAAACCCTGTGTTTGTTATAGCACCCCTAAATACCAAAATGAACTGGAAGAATCCCATCAACTGTTGAAACTGACATATGTTGTTTTAAAAACTCAACATGTAATATTTCTTCTATAATCATTTCAATTATTTCACATATTTTCTCTGTAAATATTTTAAGTGAAAAATGCTATATTAAAATATACTCATCATAAGAATAATTCTTGATATAGTTACTGTACTGTGTCGAACTGTCTGTTGGCTGCAGGAAGAAGAGTTCAAAATATTAATGTAGTGACAATTTTTTAAAATGCACAATTCAGTGCGACAATCAGTTCATGTCACTGGTAGCTAACTGTGGCCTTTTCATTTCCCTCCTACTTTTATCGCCTGTTACCTATACATATTACATTTAAAAAATAATTGGGAAATGGGACACTTTGACACATACAGAAATAAAAACAAGAAACAAATATGTAGCCCACTAAGTAACTAAAGTAAATAAATAAGCCAACCTCTCACCTTCTGCTTTTATTTTTGAACATGACCCAGTTCTTCACGCATGAGAAGATTCCATGAGATTGCTGTATTGTTGACCCACACACCAATATTATCAAGTTTTCTACTAGTTGAAGATAATAAGGAACTCACTTGTAATATACACACTTTAAAGGATACTGTCAGTCTTTTTAAACCTGGGCTGTATTTTGGTGTCAAAATGACTAGTAGGTACAAAAGGTTTAACAATCCATGCAGTAGATGGCTTCAGTCAGCAGCCATGATCTGGCTGCAGTGGCTGCAACATATTACTTTGGGGCAGTAATGCTTCTTTTTGCATCTGACAGGCTCAGATTGTTACCAGGTGTCTGACAACATCAGGGAAAGGATCCCTACAAGGGACTCCCAGTGACACCCATCGTTTCTTTTTTTTAGTATTTTGGGGGCTTTTCTGCCTTTATAGTCTCACTGACAGAGTCAGAGTTAGAGAGAGGAGTTTGCTGTGTTGGAGTAACATTAGGAAATAAAGTCTTGCTAGCAGTTCCTCTGCATATACAAGAAACTCGTTTTCTCGTTTCTACCTTTGTTTCCTGCAAGTAGAGCTGCAACCCAGCCAGCTATTTTAATAATTGTTGAATCAAGTATTTTTTTTAAGTAAAAAAGGAAAATCGCTCTGATTTCAGGTTCTTAAATGTGATTTTTTTTCCAGTTTCTTTAGATGTAAATGCTCTGTATTTGTATAGAACCTTTCTAGTCTTTTTGACCACTCAAAGCGCTTTTACACTACATCGCATTCACCATTCACACACTGAGCCTAAAGCCTAGTTCACACTACACGATTTTTAGCCCAATTTGCCGCTCGGCGACTGTAAGGCTGTTAATGGGGGGGGGGTGTAAATCAGGGGTTGATCTGCGGTCACCAGTCGTTATGTGTGAACTACTCAATGACACATTTCTGACACATTCCCGCCGTCTACCAGATATCTAGCATGCCAAATATCTAGAGAAGTCGGCCGACTCGACATCCACATTCAGCCAATGAGAGCAGGCAGAGCTGGCAGATACTTTTTCACCGTAAAACACTTTTTACTCACCTCCAGCTCTCTCTGTAGCTCAGACAATCCCTTCTACCTGTGTGTGCTAATCCATTCTTTCACCCAGATTCTTTGTCTTTATAATTGCTATCTTTATAATAACAAACATCAGCTGTTTTGTCTGTAGGTTCGTGTCATTTCCCGTTTCACATTTTACGTGTGTTTTCTTGAGAAAATGTGGAGACCAGCGTCGGGTGACAGAGTAGTAGTGTGTGACCCCCTGTAATCGATCAGTCACGTAGTGTGAACACCACAACGACGTCAAGACTCCGGTCACAAGACGGCAAGTTGTGTAGTGTGAACGGCACGGCCATCGGTCGACGCTGATTTCGCTCATCAACGCTCATTTTAACAGGCTGATAAGTTTGTCTACCGAACAACAGGCTTAAAACTAAATGTTCTCACCAGAGAAAGTGAACAACTCCTAATAAGCTTTTTCAACAGCACTGGTTAAATTTACACAGTGCCGAGGGTACCAGTTGGCTCTAGCCTGATTGACAGGTCGCCATGGTAACGACTTGTCAATCATAGATAATCCCGCCCTGAAACAGTCTCTG